>CAUYON010125497.1:0-29650 GCA_963573935.1 Arctocebus calabarensis
TTGCTGTGAGCAGTGTGACACCACGGCACTCAGCCCAGGGCGATAAAGTGAGACTCTGTCTCTACAAAATAAAAAAAAATAAAAAGATTTACTTTAGTGCTTAATGTTTTCTTGCAAAAGTAATTTTCATTTTTAAAGGAGAAAAAAAGATAGTCCTGAGTTTTGCAAATAAAATTACAGGACTTTAAAAACCGACATGGCAAATTTTGCCACTCTGTGTGTCCAGCAGTCAGAAACTCCAGGCAGCTTTTCCTCTGTAGGTCACTTTCACATCTGTGAATTGGAAGTTGAATTAAAATTGTGTCGATTATCATGCCAATCTGCTGTAGGATTGTCATTATTAATGTAGCTCATTATTAACTGAATTTATTTGATACAACAATCATGGTTCTGTTACTTTGGAGAAAACTTCAAGTACACATATTTCTGCCAATATAAAAGCATCTTTAAATGGAAATAAGAATTTTTGTAGTAGCGATGAGATAGACGGGGTGTTTCTTGTGGTTTAACCACTTGATAACTCCTCGTGTTTCACATTAGTTTTGGTTCTTTTCCCCTTTTCTTCACTCCACCTGTAGATTTTTTATTACACTTTTCAGCTCCTATGATTCTTGTTACTCTCTCCCTTAACAAGATCTGCTACCTTGATGTTTGAGAGTCAAGGTGTTTGAAACTTTTAAGAAGAATTATTAAAAAATTGGAAATAAAGCAAAAAAAGTGTTGGGTGCTCTTGCATTGGCTTACTATTTGCTAGAATTAGGGTTTCTAGACTCCACAAATTTGGATGTTATTTTGCTGAAGATTGATAAGGGTTTTTGTTGTTGTTCAAGACAGAGTCTCACTTTGCCACCCTTGGTAGAGTGCTGTGGTGTCACAGCTCACAGCAACCTCAAACTCTTGGGTTCAAGCTATTCTCTTTCCTCAGCCTCCCAAGTAGCTGGGACTACAGGTGCCCACCATAATGCCTGGCTAGTTTTTCTGTTTTTAGTAGAGACAGGGTCTCACTCTTATTCAGGCTGGTCTGGAACTCCTGAGCTCAGGCAATCCACCTGCCTCGGCCTCCCAGAATGCTAGGATTACAGACGTGAGCCACCGCACTTGGCTTGATAAGTTATTACTGAATTCTGTCTGGTAGAGATATAAATTACTTTTGTCCAATAGGAAAAGTAACCCCAAATCTTATGTTTTATTTGCCTTGGTAAGACAGTAACCATTTTCTAACTAACTTTGTGATCTTATTCCAACATATTTCTTTTTCCTGCTGACTGTACAGGTACTTACTAGTTTTTTCTATCCTTCGTTAATTCATCATCCTGCTAGATTTTCTAGTGAATTAAGACATCTCAGAAAAATATTTATTCACTATTTATGTGAAAGCCATATTTTTTCCTTTTGGGAAAATTATACTTTGCACTCCATTCTCTTTGTTCATTTACTGCTAGTGAAATAGAGAACTAAACAGGGGTTAAGGAAAAAGCACATCCTAGTTTCATTGTGAATTACCCACACCGGTTACATTTGGATTAGGCTAGACCCAGCCAGTCTCTTACTGACTCCTTCACTTTCTTATTTCACATATAGAACTTTATTATCCTTTATCTTTTATCTCTACCTCCACCCCAATAGCCTCCTCCCTTTTATGTGAAAAATACCTCCACCTGGCCCTGTTTCTCACGTCTCCTACTGAGGTTCTGAAGCTGGTACGTTCCACGAAGGAACAGAATGAAATAGAGTTCTATAAGTTCTATATCTCTAAAAACAGGTATTACCTCTCTACAGAAACTTGGAACTGGGAGTGTCAAGCTCTGCAAGGTTTTATGAACAAGTCACCTTAGTGTCCTTTGTCATCCTGATCAGGCGAGTCTCTCAGCACCACATTTCCACCAACATGTGCTCACATCATGCAATCACCACATTCGGCAATTGCAATATTTCAAACTTTTTCATTGTTGTTATTATATCTGTTATGGTTATCTGCAACCAATGATCTTTAAAGTTATTATTGCAGTTGTTTTGGAGCACCACCAGCTGTACTCATGTAAGATGAGAAACTTAATTGATGTGGGCTGGCTTAAATGTGATGTGTGTTCAGACTGCCCCCCCCCAACTGGTTCCACATCTTCCTCCCTCTCCTCAGGCCTTCCTATTCCCTGAGACACAATTTTGAAATTGGGCTAATTGATAACAATGGCCTGTTAAGTGTTCAGGTGCAAGGAAGAGTCCTGTGTTTCGCACTTTAATTCAAAAGCTAGAAATGATTAAACTGAATGAAAAAGGCATGTTGGAAGCTGAGGTAGGCCAGAAGCTTAGGCATTTTGTAAGTTGGCCAAATTGGAAATGCAAAGGAAAAGTTCTTGGGGAAATTAAAAGGGCTACTCCAGTGAACACATAAATGGTAAGAAAGCAAAATAGGCTTACTGGCGATACGGAGAAAGTTTTTGTGATCTGGATAGATCAAATCAGCCACAGCATTCTTTCAAGCCAAAAACTAATCCTGAGTAGACCCCTAGGCTCTTCAATTCTATGAAGACTGAGGGAGGTGAGGAAGGTGCAGAAGAAAACTGTGAGGTTGGGTCATGAGGTTTAAGGAAAGTATCCGCTTCCATAACAAACAAGTGCAAGGTAAAGAAGCAAGTGCTGTTGGAGAAGCTACAGCAAGTTATCCTGAGGACCTAGCTAAGATCACTGATGAAGGTGGATTCTCAAGGAAGATGAGATAGCCTTATACTGGAAGAAGTTGTCATCTAGCATTTCCATAGCTACAGAGCAGAAGTCAATGCCTGGCTTCAACGCTTCAAAAGGGCAGAGTGACTCTCAAGTTAGGGGACAGGGTAACTGGTGACTTTTAGTTGAAGCCTGTGTTCATATGCCATTTTGAAAATCCCAATCCCATTGAAATTATACTAAATCAACTCTACCTGTGCTCTAGAAATGTAAAAATACAGCCTGGATGACAGCATATCTGTTTATAGTGTGGTTTACTAGATAATTTAAGCCCAGTATGGAGGCATACTACTCAGAACAAAAGATGCCTTTCAAAATCTTACTGCTCATTGACAATGCACCCAGTCACTCAAGAGCTCTGACGGAGAGGTACAAGGAGATTAACGTTGATTTTATGCCTGCTAACATTCATCACAGCCTATGAATCAAGAAGTAATTTTGACTTTTAAGTCTTATTTAAGAAATAATGTTTTGTAAGGCTACGGCTGCCATAGATGGTGATTCCTCTGATGGATATAGGCAAAGTGAATTGGAAACCTTATGGAAAGGATTCACCATTCTAGACGCCATAAGAACATTCGTGATTCATGGGAGGAAATAAAAATGTGTGTATGAACAGGACTTTGAAAAAAGTTGATTCTAACTTTCATGGATGACTTTGAGAAGATCAAGACTTCAGTGGAGGAAGTAACTCCAGGTCTGGTAGAAATAGCAGGAGAACTAGAATTAGAAGTGGAGACTGAAGGTGGGACTGAAATCCTGCAACCTCATGATAGAACATGAACAGATGAGGAATTGCTTCTTGTGAGTGGGCAAAAAATATCCTTTTTTTTTTTTAGACTAGGTCTTGCTGTCACCCCTGGCTGATTGGAATATAGTGGTGTGATCATAGCTCATTGCAGCCTCCAACTGCAAGTGATCCTTCTGCCTCAGCCTCCTAAGTAGCTGGTACCATAGGCATGTACCGCTATGTCTGACTAGTTTTTATATTTTTTGTGGAGACAAGATCTCACTGTGTTGCTCAGGCTGATCTTGAACTCCTGACCTCGAGCATTCTTTCTGCCTCAGCTTTCCAAGAACTAGGATTACAAGCATGAGCCACACCACCCAGCCAAAAGTGATTTCTTGAGATGGAATCTGTTTCTAGTGAAGATGCCATGAACATTGTTGAAAAGACAATACAAAATTTCAAACAGGCCATAAACTTAGTTGATAAAGCAGTAGTAGGGGTTGAGAAGACTGACTCCAATTTTGAAAAGTGTTCAAAAGTGTTCTATTTTGGGTAAAACGCTATCAAACAGTATCCTATGCTACCGAGAAATCTTTCATGAAAGGAAGAATCCATGGGAGCAGCAAACTTCATTGTTGTCTTACTCTAAGAATTTTGGGGGTGACAGCCACCCCAAACCTTCAGCAACCACCACCCTGATCATCAACAGCCTTACATATGGTGGCAAGACCAGCAAAAAGATTTCAACTTGCTGAATGCTTGGATGACCTTTAGCAGTTTTTAGCAATAATTATTTTCAATTAAGATATACATACTGTCCTTGTAGGCATAGCATTATTGCATACTTAATAGACTATGCTATAGTGTAAATATAACATTTCGCACTGGGAAAACAAAAAAATTGGGTGACTTGCTTTGTTACAATATTTGCTTTATTGCAGTGATCTGGAACCCAAGCTAAAATACCTCCAGGGCCTGCCTATATTCTGATTCTTCATAAAGATTGATTAAGGTGTGAACAATTACTTTTTTACTTCTAAAATACTCATCAGTCATAAATTTGAGATTAAATTCTAACATCCTATTTTGATGACGGTACTTTTTTCCAGGAAGAATTCAAATTTGACAAAGATGTTTCTTTATTTGTGAAAATGTTCTTACAGCACTGTTGCTGTTACTCTATGGCTACTACTGGTATAAAATCTGCAATACAGGACCTGTGGCTTTAGTTCCCAGTTTTTTTCCTGGAAAGCTTTACTGTTCCTGTGCAGTAGCATCTAAGCATCTCTTACTCTTTTCCTTCTACTCTTGGTCTAGCTTCTGTTTCCTCCATGTCTTTGTCAGAGTTGGAAGGACCAACCAGTGCACTAGCTAGAAAACCCCCTTCTTTCTCTCCGTGCCTAAGTCAGACTGTGAAGAGAGAATGTGGCTTTCCTCACAGCAAATTATTATCAACAAGATGTACAAAAAGCAGCCAGCCATCTCGCCCTCACCAGCTTTTAACCTTGGGGATGAGCAGCTTTTGACCTTGGGAACGAGCAGCTTTTCACCTTAGGAATGAGCAGCTTTTAACCTTGGGAATGAGCAGCTTTTGACCTTGGGAATGAGCAGCACACCTGCATGGCACATATTCCTACTACTGGAGAGCAGAGGCTGCCAGAGCTATTGCAGTTCCATAAGCCAGTAACATTTCAAAAGTCTGGGGCTTGCCAACTCTAATATTGCCAAAAGTTAAAAGCCTGACTACAATATCACTATCACTTCATAAAAGAAAGGACCTTTTTAGAGCCAAAGATAGGTAGGTATTTCCAGATAAGTAAATGAATGAAAAAATAAAATTAACTTCATGGAATAACTCAGTTATTTTTGTTTTTCACATTTCTCCATTAACTTGTGGGAGCCTTGGCATGGGTGAGGTTCTCTATGGAGTGAAAGCATACACTGTGTTTTAATGTTGGGCTTTAAACAAATCATTTAATTTTTTTAGCCTCTGTATCCTTATAAAATAGGAATACTAGTTTCTTCCTTAAATGGTTGTCATAGTAATTAAATGAGATAATGCTTAATACAATACATCATAGAAGTAGGTGCTCAATAAATAGTGGTTATTTCGTTTACCCATATAATTAGCAGAAACAAGTCTTAGTAGTTACTTATAAGTGAACAAATTTGGGGTAGTTCTCTTTTGGAAAGAGAACCTAAAAACATTTGGAAGAAATGAGATCTCTCAAGGAGATTTCAAGATAGGTGACTGATCATTTTTGTAAGGGCTAGGAGCTGTCTCAAGGTGGTATCATTAAAAATTATAATGATAGGCCAGGTACAGTGGCTCATGCCTATAATACTAGCAGGCCAAGGTGGGAAGATTGCTTGGACTCAAGAGTTTAAAACCAGTTTGAGCAAGAGCAAGACCCCCATCTCTACAAAAAATAGAAAAATTAGCCAGGCATTGTGGCAGGTGCCTGTAGTTCTAGCTACTTGGGAGGCTGAGGCTGAGGCAGGAGGATCACTTGCAAGCTATGCTGTGAGCTGTGATGACGCCACTGCACTCTAGCCTAGGCAGCAGAGTGAGACTCTATCTCAAAAAATATATATATATATACTAAATAACCTCATATACAGAATTCATTTAGAAATACCAGATCATGAGAAAAGATAATAATTCCTAACTACAGAGAAAAGGGTCCTTGTAAAACCTCTAATGCTTCCATTTAAAAATGGGGAAATGGAGTCACAGATCGAAATTTACCTATATCAGGACACATGGGAAGAAACAAGCAACCCAAGACTACAGGGCTGGTTTCCTGACACCCACCACCCATACATGTACCACCACACCCTCGTCCTAGATGCCGGGCTGTGCTTGGTCTTTGGCAAGAAAAGGAACAACTTCAGGGAGGAAGCGTGGGACCCTGTGTCTTCTATTCAGGATCTTTGCTATTGGACTCTCTCTGTTACTCTTCTGTTCTTCCGAGTGGTGCGGAGCTATTTTTCTGATATCCTCTAATCCCCTTTGTGGAATTAACGTTCGGCCAGAACACCCTAGCACAGATGGACAGTTGCTAAAATAATGACATTCTCCCGTCCCAGGTGGGAACCCATAACCTCCCCCCAGTTCAGCATCTGAGGAGTGAATGCTGGCCCTGCAAAGGGAGGAGGCAGAAATGCTGCCAGCAGCCTCTTTCCAGCATCTGTTCTGGTTGGCTGGTGCCTGTGCCACACCAGTTGTGCAATACGTTTAATATTTCTTCTGCCCTTTTGGCAATCTGTTGGACTAAACCAAAGAATCCATTTGCAGGGCCTAATAAAAGTTGTACCAACAAAGAGTAAGGTGGTGAGAAACGATCATATCACTCTCGTAATAACTGGCTTTTTTTTTTTTTTTTTGGTTTTTGAGACAGAGCCTCACTGTTACCCTCAGTAGAGTGCGTGACGTCACAGCTCACAGCAACCTCAAACTTCTGGGCTCAAGCTATTCTCTTGCCTCAGCCTCTCGAGAAGCTGATAACTGACATTTAAAAACAATGATTCTGTTGGATATTTCTACAGAGAACCGTTTTATTTTGTTCTCTACTATCTTTGGAATAAGGATCTGATAAAGGGATTTTGAAAAAATTCAAGTACACTAGAGGGCAGTGGTCCCCTATCTAGTGAGTGACAGTTACCCTTTCCTTTGCATTTCTCTGCCTTTTGCATAGGGAAGGGGAAAAGGAGTCGCCTCCACGTAACACAAATGCCATTTATGTCTGAAGTATTTTGTAAGAACAGACCAGCTACTTGGCAGCACCCTGTCATTCCTCGCACTTTCTTTCCCATCCTTTTCCCAATGACTTATCTCAGTGAGGCTTTAATAGTAGAATTATTATTAAAAAATCTTAATGACTCTTTCCCTTTTTAAAGAAAAGGCAAAGGAGAAATAGGAAACATACATTCCTAATTGGAAGTAGCAAAGGTTTTCTATCTTTGAAGTAGCAAAGGTTTTCTATCTTTGCACCTTAGCATCTTTGTACTTGAGAGTAAAGTCGTGAACTGAGAATGAGGAAAAAGAAAGGTATGTGCAGAGCTGTTAAAAGAAACACTTTAGATGAATTAAATTTCACAGACTTTAATGGAGCAAAGAACAATTCCCAAGTTGGGCAGCTCTCAGATCCTGAAGAAGATCAAGGAACTCTGCTGTGCACCTAGCAGGGATTTCTGGACAGAAAACAGAAGTAAAGTACCGTAACTTGGCTGGTTACAGCTGGGGATCCGCCCTGTTTGAACATGGTCTGATCAGTCGGCCACCTGGGATTGACCGAATCTCGACTGCTGTGATTGGCTGAGATTCAGCTAGTTGTTGCTAAGTGTACTCCTAAATTAGGCTTTTAGTTCATTACCTAAGGACTCGAAGTACGGTGGCATCTTCCTAACAGCGGCAAAAACCTCTTTTAAGAGTCTACAGTGCTACCTTTGCCTCCAGGATCAGGAAAGAGAGTCTTGGTTTAGCTTGCTTAGTTTTGCCTCTCCTGCCCTTCTCCTAAGTAGAAAGGAGTCCCACTTGCTGGAAGAGAGGCTCGGTAGTAAAGGGGTGCGCTGGGGGTGAGTGAGTGGGGGAGTGCAGTCCCCGTGCTTTGGAAGAGTTTAATGGATTTCAAGAGGAGAAAGCAAAGGGATGTTAAGAAGTATGTTGGTTATTTTTTATTTATTCATTCATTTATTTATTTATTTTTGAGACAGAGCCTCAAGTTGTCACCCTGGGTAGAGTGCTGTGGCATCACAGCTCACAGCAACCTCCAACTCCTGGGCTAAGTGATTCTCTTGCCTTCACCTCCCAAGTAGCTGTGAGCACAGGTGCCTGCCACAACGCTGGCTATTTTTTTATTGTAGTCGTTGTTGTTGTTTGGCAAGCCTAGGCTAGATTTGAACCCGCCAGCTCTGGTGTATATGGCTGGCGCCTTAGCCGCTTAAGCTACAGGAGCCGAGCCATTTATTTGCCCCCCCTTTTTTTTTCCAGTTTTGGCCTGGGCCGGGCTTGAACCTGCCAACCCCGGTATATGAGGCTGGCGCCCTACTCCTTGAGCCACAGGTACTGCCCAGTATGTTGATTATTTATGAATCAGCCTGTGATGGAATATGAGGACCTAAATAAAGAATGTGACTTGTTATCAATTACTTTTGGTTGTTAGTCTGTTTCTTTGAAAGGGATCTGCAACTGGTTTCTATGGGTACTTGGATTTAAAATGTTGTACATAGAATGAAGTTGCAGGGGGTTGCGTTTTTGAATTTGTGAGCTCTCCAGCAGTGGTGGTCATATATATATGTAGGTATTTTAGGTGTTGCTTACTGTGCTTACTCAGTCACAGGAGGGAGATTCACCCAGCCAGAAGCCTGGTGGGAGGAAGCGGCCTGGGCCCTCACAGCAACCTGTGCCCTTGCAGTGCAGGACGGACTTCTTCTGCGTTTCTCTCGGTTACTAATATTTAGTGAGCAATACTGTCTACTACATACTGTATTAAGCACTTTGCGTAGATTATCTGTTTAGTCCTCACAACCTGCACCTGCAGATGGTTATGAGCCCCATGTGCAGATGAGACATTTGAGGTTTATGGAGTTTGCCTGGGATGAAACAATGAGGATGTAGGAGGCTGAGATGCGAATCAGGTTTGTCTGATTCCACAGCTTGATCTTGTAGCCACTCATTGTGTTCCCAAGGGAAGGAGGGAGCTGTGGGCAGCTTTGTGGGGGAAATCGTCCTTCTGATCCTGCTGCAGGACGCAGGGCTATCTCACACGCGCTGAGCTGGATGTGTATCTTATTCCTTCATAGGGACAGAAATGATGCCCTGACTGTTCTGGGGATAGCCTGAGCCATCTCACAGTCAGACACACACACACAGAGACACGTGCTAGCTCACTGCTTAGATTTTCATGTCTCTGATTTTGTACAAGATTGTCACTGGAGAGTCCTTAAAACCCTGGTAAATTTATGTTGCAGCTTCTGATGGGATTGTGTAGTTATTTATCCTTAGACAACAGGGAGGATTAGCAGTAAACACTAACAGAAATGCACCTGCCACCTTCATCTGGTTGAAGACATCTATCAAACATGCATTTGAAACTCAGAGACCTCAATCTAATTGCCAGGATGCCGGAGGCTTTCTTCACCTGAACTTAGAAGTGGAGAGAAAAAGGGTTAGTAGTGAGAGATGGACCCAACGTTAACTTCTTAATACATAGATTTTTCTGGGGCAAAGGAGTAATCTCTTTCCAAGCCCTGTCCCTTTTTTATCTTTAAGGTAACAGTCTTGTGCCATGGGTGCAGGCAAAAGCTTTCCCTAGAGACAGAGCAGACAGAAGGACGTGTGTGTCCCTGCTATTATTCCTATGAATAAACGGTCACTTTGTTATGTGTTTACTGTGTGTAGAATTGGTAGAAGGGCCTTGCCGGCATCATCTCATTGAATTCGCAGATGGCCAGCCGCTCACTGAGCCTGACCTCCTCCTCCCTTCCTCGAGCTGTCACTTGTTCCCCTCAGAGGAGGGGGAAGGCATTATTATTTGTAAGACTGGCTTTCCAGAAGTTCGAGAAGTAAGCACTGACAGGTACAAAGGCAGAAACAGATTTGCAGATCTGTGAATTATGGTGTCAGTTTTACTCGTTTTAAGAAGAATATTTGTTAGTTAGACTTTATTCACTATTTATACAGGTCAGTCTAATATGTACATGCCCAGGAAAAATTACTATTATTCCAACTCAAATGTCAACTGTCCTTTGTTCTTCAGTTTCAGTTTCTGTTCATTCCATCTGTTTTTGCCTCATTACAATGTAGATTTGGAATTCAGCGAAGAGTATATTGTCACAAAGGAATTGGCAAGCAATCTTTTGATGAAGACATAGAAGAGGAGATTTATATCCCATACAAATCCCATACTCATACTCACACACCCCTCTCTTTAAAGCAAGGAGCTTCATAGTCCACGTTAGACACATCTGTACTCTCGAGGTCTTTCTCCATCCCAGGTCGGAGATATTTCTCTCTGCCTTTACACCCTTTCCCCAAGCAATGCCTTTGATCACATATTCTTTTCTGTTTCCTTCTCCTTCTGAGGAGGGATGCAAATTCTTCTCCTAACATGAGATGTTATAATTTGGGAATCATTTTTGTTACTAAACAGGATTTTAGCATCCTACGCTTCCACTCTATCAAAGCATTCCCCACAGCACTGCTCTTAAGATATATTCTGGAGGAATAAAATTTTCATTTCATTATAGAAATAGACCTATTGACCGAATTCTGAAATGAGAGTCTGTTCACGGAGTCTTAACTCTAAGTGGTCTGATGTAATTGGTCCTAACTCAGATGTTTTATGTTTAACATAATACTTGAACAGATTTATTAGCATGGGAATGATGAAGATAACAAAAAGTGTTGGGAATGACTGAATCCATCCACTGCAGTGAGAACGTAGAAAATTCACTATAAACTTAATACTATATATGACATCTGCTATGGTTTGAATGTGTCCTCTCCCAAATTCATGTTGAAACTTAATCTACATTGTGTTGGTACTAAGGGGTAGCGCCTTTTGGAAAGTGGTAGAGTTATCAGGGATCCTTATGAGAGGGGTGGAGGTCTTAGGCCCTTTTGCCTTTCTGTCCTTTCTGCTATATGAGGATATAGTGTTTGTCTTCTCCGGAGGACACAGCAACAAGATACCATCTTGGAAAATCTTGGTGCCTTGATCTTGGACTTCCCATCCTCCAGAACTGTGAGCAATCAATTTCTGTGCTTCATAAATTACCCAGCCTGAAGTACTTTGTTACACCAGCACATACGTACTAAGACAGCACCCAAATTACGCATAGCGATTTCTATCAGAATCCTAACTTCTCCTGTATTATAGAAATAACCTGTAACCACACAGCCCTGGTTTTGTCTAGGTTCTTCTGTGCGCTCCATATTATTCTTGCCTTAGTTTGAGTCATACTAAGATGAGAGAAATGCAAACTTTATCGTATTCAAACATATTCTTTCTACTTGTGGCCACTAATGTCTTTAATCTAAACAAAACATCTAATTTAAACCAAAGGTGTAAGTGAAACCTTAGTCCATGTGTTTGTTCATTCCCTCCCCACCGCACCCAGTGTATCTCAAGTTACTTTGTACGATGTGGTCCAAATTCCCAACTTTCAGTGTTCCAGCGTTCAGGTACATTAAGATCATGTCTCTGTTAGACCTTGTTGGCTAAAAATGTTTCTAATGAATACAAAAATGTAACTGTAGTAGACAGGAGTAAAACCGTATCAATGTTGGCTGTGGATCAATGGTTTAAAATTCCTGTGAAATTCAACTGTGGAGTGATTCCTTTTATAAACAAAATACAGGTTTACATTCTTGAAAGTCTGCCTTCAAATGGATTAAGCCTTGGTTGGAACCATGTGCTGTCATATATTTCACTAAGTAAATGACTTTCAGTTGTTCAATAAAATATTCAAGATTATCGCTGAGATATCACCAGTGATTCTGGGTGATTGCCTAAGAGCCGAAAAAGCCTTTGCGGGGAAATCCAGGGAGCCACATGAAAATAAAAGTGGCTGATGTCCATGAGGGAAAGAATTTTTATTGAAAAGTTAGATTCAGGTCAGTGAAAATATATTGAGAGAAACCCAGGTAATTAAAACCACCAGAATTTAATACATTTCTCCAGACAGGTTTTGTTCTTAGAATGAAAATTCAGTTTAAGCTTTTTTTTTTTTTCAGCTATAATGTCTCCTTCTCAAAAAGCCCTTCCTGACCACCCTGTATTAAGTGTATTCTCACCTTCTCACCCAGCTCTTTTCTATATTAGTGATCTCTTGCTGCACAATAAATCACCCCAAACCTCAGTGGCTTAAAACAATAAACACTTAATGTCTCACGTAGTTTCTGTGGCTATCCAGGTGGCTTGGCTGGGTGGCTCTGGCTCAGGGTTTCTTGTGAAGGGCAGCCAAGTTGTCGGCCGGGGCTGCCATCATCTGAAGGCTTGACTAGGGCTAGAGAAGCTGCCCCCTCAAATGTCTGGCAAGTTAATGCTGGATATTGGCAGGGGGCTTCCGTTCCTCATCACAACAGGGCAGCTAGGGTCCTTCAGAGCAAGAGAAGCAAGAGGCAAGGCTGAGCTACCGTGTCTTTTGATCTCCCTTCAGATGGGCATTTGTGCAATACCCTGTAACAGGCTAGGGGATCTCCAAAGTCTGACACTTAAGTTTTTGAACTTGCCGCTTACATCGGCGGCACTGTACAAGCAGCTTGGTAAGGTTCCATAACCTTGGTGTATCAGCGTGTCACAGCTGTGTTCACATGGTCATGTGGTGCTGTCTTTGCTGACTGGCATCCATTATTGCTTCTGGGCATTTTTGTGTATAGTCGTGAGAATGCCAGAGCTTGAGTTAGAGCAACAAACAAACATTAAATTTCTTGTTAAACTTGGCAATAGTGGAAGTGAAATCAGGGGCATGTTAGTCCAAGTTTATGTGGATAATGCCATGAAGACAATAGCAGTATACAGACAGATTAAACAGTTGTTGTTGTTGTTTATTTGTTTGGGGGGGGGAGAGGAAGCATTGTGGATGAAGAGAGGTCAGGGTGGCCAGCAATAAGTAGGACTGACCAAAATATTGCAAAAGTTCCCCAAATTATTTCAGTGTCAAAATCATTGGCTGACTGTGAGAAGCATAGCAGATCAAGTAAACATCTGTAAAGAAATGATTAGGAAAATCTTACCTGAAAACCTTGGCATGAGAAAGGTGTGTGCAAATATGATGCTGAAGGAGATCACCGATGAACAAAAACAAAGGAGAGTCAAAGTTTGCCAAGACCTTCTGGGGAAGCAAAATGATGTTTGGGCCATGCTATCACTGCTGATGAAACATAGGTGTACCGGTATGTCCCTGAAACAAATGTCAAAGTGCACGATGAAAGTCGCCGATTCTTAGCTGGGCACTGTGGCGGGTGCCTGTGATCCCAGCTACTTGGGAGGCTGAGGCAAGAGAATCAGCCTAAGCACAGGTTGCTGTGAGCTGTGATGCCACGGCATCCTACTCAGGGTGACATAGTGAGACCCTGTCGCAACAAAAAAAAAAAAAAGAAAGTTGCCAATTCTCCATGACCAAAAAAGTTCCTTCAGTCCAAATCAAGAGTCAATTTCTTAGAAGGGTCACAAGTAGGAAAAAAGAAAAACTACATGAAGAAAAAATTAAAAAGAGACAAAACAAGAGTCAAAAGAATACTACTAACCTTTTTTGATATCAGAGGGATTATGAATTTGTGCCAACTGGACAGTTAACCAAGCACTACTATTTGGAAGTGCTAAAAAGGCTGCATGAAAAAGTTAGATGAAAACAATGTGAACTTTTTGCTAACCACTTATGGCTCTTGCATCATGACAATGCACCAGCTCACACAGCACTGTCTACGAGAGAGATTATAGCTAGTAAACAAATAACTGTGTTGGGAACATCATCTCTATTCATGTGATCTGGCCCTCAATGACTTTTTTCTCTACCTGAAGATAAAGGAAATATTGAAAGGAAGACATTTTGGCAACATTCAGAACATTAAGGGTAATATGACAGCTCTGATGGCCATTCCAGAGAAAGAGTTCCATAATTGCCTTGAGGAGTAGATAGGTGCTGCCGTCAGTACTTAACTTCCCGAGGGGAGTACTTTGAAGGGGACCATAGTGATACTTGGCAATGAGGATGACTTCAGGAACTTAAATGTCAGACCCGTAGTACAGAGCTATGAATAATGGGAGGTGGGGATGATGGTGGGCAATATTGGAGACTGATTCCATATCTTCTGTCACATGTGAGTAGACATATGGAAATTAATTGGAAATGGTAGGAAACTATTCCATGAATAGTTAAAACCAGTGGATAGTGAAAACTATTCCACTACCTTCCAGAAGATATTCCATATCTTCTGTCACATATGAGTAGACATATGGAATTAATTGGAAATGCTAGAAAACTATTTTCAATGAACTGTTTACTTGTTTATTGTTTGTCTCCCCCTATTCATTCCCTCTCTGTCCTCTGTACCCAAGAGCACTTACTAACAGATAGCTGATGCTCAATAAATATGTATGGATTAATAGGGAATACTTATCTTCCAAGTTAGCTGACCATTGAACACAGGGAGTAGAAATAGGTATAAAATGAACATACCTTGTGAATGTTCACTTCATTCAAGAAATTTTAATAAGAGTTGATTTCCTCTTAATGAGACACTTTTCATTTACTTCAGTTAAGAAATTGTAGTTTATAATTTTTATTTTCTCATAATTTATTTCCTTGATTCTTTTTTAAATAAGATAGATTTTTCTATTCTTTTCTGAAGGACAGCTTTATGTAATTATAAATATATTTTATGTTTTATTTTATGTCAATGCAATATATTGATAAAAAGTAGTTATAATGCAGAAATAATCAAACAAAAATTTGGTATAACCATAGTAGATAGTTAGCCAGTAGGAATGATCTGAAGTCAAACTACAATGGTTGCGTATTTACTGGTAGGCTATGCTCGCTTCGGCAGCACATATACTAAAATTGGAATGTATTTACTGGTAGGCTTTCCCCACTAGACGGTCAAGTTGGGGAGTACACAGGTGTGTATTCCGTATGCCCTTGTATTAAGTGTGGTTGACAACTCAGTAGTATACACATCACCTGAGAACTTGTTAAAAATACAAATCTTGGTTGTCCTCCAGACCTAGTGCATCAAAACCTGCCTTTTAACAAGCTCTCTAGTGATTCGTATGCACTTTACAGTTTGAGATGCATTGCTCTTTGGTACTGAACCTGGGGTTTTGCATTTAAGGAGGGCTTTTGAACTTCATTCAAAGGGAGCCTTTGCTTTCCTGAAGGCAAGCTCAGGAGTCAAAGGCAGCATCTGCTATAACTGAGGTGTCTCCAATTGAGAAGGTGTTTTTATAGATGTTTCTCAATTCTGTAATTGAGAATATGTTTTCAGTGTTAACTTCAGAACTTCATCTTCCTTCTCCAGTTTCCCAATGTGGCCTCTGCACTTGCCTGGGGCATGCAAATCCTCTCAAATCCAGGAAGCCAAGCTCTGACTTAGGGTTTTATCTCCTTCCTGACAGTTTCCTCCGTCAAATGAGTATAGTAAAAAACTGACTGCTTCAGATTCTACAAACCAGGATTTGAAAATTGAGGTTGGACTTCTTAAAATGATACAACCTAAAGAATAATGCTTTTTCCTATTTTTTAAAAGATATTTTCCTATTTATTTTACAAAGAAACTTTGGTTTTAAACTTGACTATGAAAAAAGATATGTTTTAGTTTCATTTCTAGACTTCAAATTAAAATAGAAATTCTATATTTTCAGATTTCAGTAGAAATAGAAATTGCTTATCATTCTTGTTTCTGTTTTCATTCCTTTATATTTAGCAATTTTGGCTATTCCAAAAATATTTCACTAAAGAAGAGCAAAATGATCACTGAATCATGAGGGTATGGAGAAATATAATCTCATTCCTGTGCTCTCCTTTCTAAATAAAAATTTAACTTTACAAAAGTCAATTTTTCTAAAATTATAATTGTGTGCACTAAAAAAGTATAGGATATATTTTATTTATTTATTTATGTATTTATTTAGAGACAGAGTCCCACTCCATCACCCTGGATAGAGTGATGTGGCATCAGAGCTCACAGCAATCTCAAACCCTTGGGCTCAAGTGATCCTCTTGCCTCAGCCTCCCAAATAGCTGGGACTACATGCAATGGCCACAATGCCCAGCTACTTTTTTTAGAGATAGGGTCTCACTCTGGCTCAGGCTGGTCTCGAACCTGTGAGCTCAGGCAATCCACCTGCCTTGGTCTCGAGTGGCCACTCTTGGAGTCAACTTAACCTAGGGATAGGCAAGGTAGTGGGGATTTTCAGCCTGTCTTCTCCAAGTAACATTTTGCAGGAGGGAGAGGCCTGGTTTGCTTATGTGGCAACATCCTGCCATAGTTTAACTGGGAAGTGTGGCAGATAATACTTGTGAGTTCCCAGAGCCAACATGGCTGAAGGCTGGACATCAGTGTCTTGTGCAATTCTAACTCTTTGATTAATTTTGAGTTTGGTCTCAGACTTGCTACATATAAAATTTAATTGAAGTAGGCTTGGCATCTGTACACAGTGGTTAAGGCACCAGCCACATAAACCAAGGATGGCAGGTTCAAACCTGGCCTGAGCCAGTTAAACAACAATGACAACTGCAACAAAAAATAGCCAGGCTTTGGTGGGTGCCTATAGTCCCAGCTATTTGGGAGGCTGAGGCAAGAGAATTGCTTAAGCCCAAGGGTTTGAGGTTGCTGTGAGCTGTGACACCACAGCACTCTACCAAGGGAGACATAGTGAGATTCTGTCTCAAAAAAAAAAAAAATTTTATTGAGCTATCCGTGGAAGCCAACATCTAGTTTCCTTCAGGTCAAACTTTGATTTGAAAAACACGATTCGGCCAAGTGCAGTGGCTCTCACCTGTAATCTTAGCTCTCTGGGAGGACAGGGTGGGAGGATCCCTTGAGCTCAGGAATTTGTTGGACACCAGCGTAAGCTAGAACCAGACCCAGTCTCTACTAAAAACAGAAAAATTAGCTGGGGGTTATGGTAACCACTTGTGGTCCTAGCTACTCTAAAGGTTGAGGCAGCAGGATCACTTGAACCCAGGAGTTTGAGGTTGCTGTGAGCTATGATACCACTGCACTCTAGCAAGGGCAACACAGTGAGACTCTGTCTCAAAAAAAAGAAAAAAAGAAAGGAAAGAAAATCATGATTCGATCCATTCCCTTCTGTCTTTTCTTGCAAAAATGCTCAGTCTATGGAACATGCTTTTCTGAAGCATGGCCAACATGCCACAGGTGACCAGCATAGTGATTCCAGGTGGCACAGCCACATGGCATCAAATAAAATGATATTCTGTAAAAGCAGTAGAATTCCCTTTTTAGGGAATTTAGTCTTTCCATTTACCTCAAGGAAAAAGCCTCATTTTAGTGCAAGAAAATCTCTAATACTTCCCTGACTTTCAGAGCCCTCTTTTCAAGGAGAAGTTGGGCTCTAGGATCAGAGCTTTGGTAGGCAACAGTATCTAGCTGGGCTTTAATTAATTTTTACAGTCACCTTCTGCTTATGCTAACTGATAATTATTTTAAATTAATAATAGTATTGTAAAATTTTCATTTGAAATAAATGAACATTTAAATAAATATTTTAAGTAATTATTTAAAATTTAAATGATTATTTTAAGTATTGGCTGGGTGAGGAGGCTCGCACCTGTAATCCTAGCTCTCTGGGAGGGTTGAGGTGGGTGGATGCCTTGAGCTCAGGAGTTTGAGACTAGACTGAGCAAGAGTAAAACCTTATGTCTACTAAAAATATAAAAAAAAACATTAGCCAGGCATGGCGACAGACACCTGTAGTCCCAGTACTAAGAAGGCTGAGGCAGGAGGATCAAACTGAATTTGAGGTTGCTGTGAGCTGTGATGACACCACAGAGCTCCAGCCTTGTTAACAGTGTGAGACTCTGTTTCCAAATAAATAAATGCATATTTTAAGTATAAGCCTATCCATTTAGAGGAGAGTATTAAATAGATAATAACACATATGGTACATAGTCTGGCAAAAGTTGTAAGGACAACACATGAAAAACTGCCTTGATAAACACTTGTATAACAAAGGGACGGGCTTTGGAGTTAGACTTGAAATTCGCACCTCTGTGCAGAGACTGAGCAGCTTTGTGACTTCAGGGAAATTATTTTATCTCTCTGAGCTTTAGTTGTATTCATCTCAAAATGGCACTAACAGTTGTACCAAGCATGTCAAGTCTGTGGTACAGTGCTTTAAAAAAACGAACGTCTCATGCCGTAGCTCCCTCCCCCAGCTAACTAAGCTCAAGTTTTCATTATCTCTCATTTCTACCACAAAATCCACCCCCTCTCCCTGCAGTGCAGTATCAGTAATTGGGAATCATCTGACCTCCACCTCTTTATAATTGGCTTGCTTCCTTTTTTTCCTTCTTATATGACTCAGAAAGCACTTAGGTCTCCCGATGCATCTTGCAATATTTAAACTACATGACATCGTAAGACTGTAAGGATAAAGGCTGTAATTATATCCTGATTACATTATTCCTTTCAATATTCATAAAGTGGCTCTGGAATTTCGGGTCCCATCTGGGTGTTTTGAGATAGCCGACTGAACGGGGCACCTTTCCTCATGCGTAACTTCATTAGCCCATCCACGCTCTGGCATTGTTGAAGACATGTGGGTTGCATTTACAATTTACACGGCCATATGCTATGATCCCATTTTTAAATTCTATGTGTGGAATGAAGGCTTTATGGAAAACATTTTGCTCCAAAGTTGTGAATGTGTTTAGGAAGATCCGTGACATGCGTCACGAAAGCTCTTTCCCTATCATTCCCCCATGGATTCACCTCCTTGGGTGAAGAGCCTTAGTTAGCACCTGGCCATAAACATCCCTTTTTGGTATTATCTCTCATGAAAAAAACTGCTGGTACACCTGTATATACTTGAGTCATGGCACATTTGATTAAATAGACATGCCTATTAGAGTGTCATATGCTCAAATAAATCTGCCAGCGTCCATATTAATATAATGCAATAAACTCACTTTGCCAGCAAACTCTGAAATTGCAAGCCAAGTCCTGTGTGGACCTAAGAGTCTGTTCATTCCACATATGGCCAATTCCCTGAAGGGAGACGTTTGAATATAAGTTTTTTTTTTTTTAAGTGGGTTAGCTAACAGAAAATTTAATTCATATGCTAAAGTGTGTCAGGCAGCTGAATTCCAACACTCAGTTCATCATTATCTTGAATTGTAGGCTTAATCAAGTTCCTTCTCTTAATCTGAATGTTTGTGTTTAAAACCTAGCATCCTTCTTTAAGGAAAACCCTCACCTTTTATTTATTTTGGAGAGTGCTAGTTTTGTGAAATCTGATGAAGACAGCCCGTCAAGTGAACCACCTAATTTGGGTGGTTAAATACTAAAAAGGAACCAGGGAGCCTACATATAGAGTGTTGCTTTCATTAAAATAGCTTTGTCCAAGGAGACATTTTTCACTATACTTTTGCATCTGTTTCAGTGTTATTTCCATTTTGCTTTGCTTAAATTAAAAAAGAACGCTATTAAAATAAAAGGTAGTTTTAGAAATTTGTATACACACACACCCGATTAAATCAGTGTTTTCTGAATGCCGTGTTATTCAGATTTTGCACATCTGCCAGGGGGAGAACAGTGTGGTTTACCCTCTTTGATACAAAGCCAGCACATATAATAGAGTTTATTTGTTCAGAGACGGGCATCAGGTGTAATCGAATTACACATTGTGTTTATGTGACCTGGCTTTTGTGTCCCCATGCTTGCTCATTCATTCATTTTTCAGACATAAATTAAAAAGTAGAGATTGCAGATTAGATGTGCCAGGGCTCATGTGGACTGTGTGAAATATAGTTTCTCTTTCTCTTGGAACTTATTGGATCATGGCAGAAATTTAAATGACCTCTAGGAGAATAGTCAACCCTTATGAGAAATCATTTCCATCGAAACATAGGAAGTTGGCTTTGCCGGCAGATGAGGCCTACAAACTTCTTTCCCCCCTTTTTCTTGTTACTTGTTATTGGTATTTTAATTCGGTTAGCAATGCAAAGGGTTTTAAGCATATTAGTAAACTATGTCTTTATAGACTTATGGATCCGACTAATGATAAGTAGATTCTCCTACTTGATAAACAGACCCTCTCATAAGGGTCTACTTTTTGCCCAGTGGTGTCCTGGGCACTTTACTGCATACAAGAAGAAATGATCCAATTACCTTAATGTTCTACTCTAAAAGAGTGAATGACGCGCATTTGACCCTTGTGGATGCTACTGACATCACTTACGCAACATAATTCAAACTTGACTTTCTAAATTGACTGTATGCATCACCATCTAGTATTAAGTTGAACTGTTTAAAATTGTTGTTTTCCCTCTCCACTCACAAAAATTGATTCAAGTTGGATAAAGAACTTAAAATTAAGGCATGACACACTCACACTCTTTCACTTGAAGGCAGGGAAAGAATGGAATGGCTTCTCTGGTTTCATGACGAATAAAACAAATATGTTAATCCTTGCCAATAGAATATACCAGGTACCTACACTGAGATGAGTAGGGAAGGCATATCTTTCAGAAAATTTAAATGTGTCATATTTAGATTTCATTCCTTAGGCTATGATAGTCAGATATTCCCAGAGAGTACTGAGTAGAACATGGCCCCATTAGTCTCTCCCCCAAACCACCATTAATGGTGATGGAGGTGCTTTTGAACCAAAGAAGGGTGCCTGTACCAGTGATGCCCTCACAGCTCTTCAGTGGGGCCCTCCTTGCTATACACAGGGAAAGCTTGCTGGAAAGAAGCTGTGGTTTGCTTTCTCACACATACTTAAAACTTTTGTGTTAGGGAACTCTTATCCAGAAAAGGCCACTTGTGTTCTAATGTAGAATTTATGTAAATATGTTATACATATATATTGCATTAGAGCAGTGGTTCTTAACCTGTGGGTTGTGACCACTTTATAACAATGAAAATACATCGTGGCATTAGAAAGGTTGAGAACCACTGCATTACAGGGTGAGGTTATGGCAGCAATGGACTTCGTTCAGCTCGTGAGTTAATTTGCCAAATGATTATGGCCTTGCCTGTCTTTATTGTGTCTGCCATGGTTCTGCCTTCAGAATCCCTGTCTTTTCTTGAAGAACCCAGGTATCCCTACATAGGCTGCAGGAAGTGTTTTCCCAAAGTAGCACAAGTAAAAGCCCAATGTCTAATGCCTATAAAGCAGTGGTTCTCAACCTGTGGGTCACCACCTATAGGAACTGTATTAAAGGGCCACAGCATTAGGAAGATTGAGATCCACTGCAAAGGAAACTCTATAGCTCCCTACAAGTGCACCTCCTGCCCTCCCCAAGGTTGGATGTGAGCACAGAAACAAGGGCCCACAGTCCATTGTCAAGTCCTGGATTATGCTGTCTCAAATAACACCAGCTCTGGGCCAGGTGGAGGGCCTCCCTTGCCACCTTCCTAGTAGTATTTTCACCAGCAGGAGATGAAGAGACATTCCCATCCCTACTTCAGTGATTTAGCCTCCTGTTAGAACCTGCTTGGATGGGAAGATCTACAACCCTCCCTTACCCCCCCCCCCAAAAATGCACAGCAACTTTTTAGATATTGCACATTAGGAAAATGAATATTTGAAGAAAGACATTATTGAACAATAATATCCAAGTTATAATAATGAACAGAATTTTTTAACATCACTCTGATGCATAAGCTTTGTGACACCTCACTGGCTTGGAAGGTAGGTACTTGCCTGGTGCCTGAAAAATTACCGCTTACAAAATGTGTTCCTGCTAAAGCAAACAAGGGAGGGCACGGTGGATGCACAGCCAAATTCTTTTGTCCACTCTAGAATCAAAATTCCGCCTACAACCTACCTCCCAAGTTGTAACTTTCAAATTTAACATTTTTTCATATACAGGCTCAAATAAGCTTCCTTATTCCATAATTTTCTCTGGAAGACCTCAAAGTTGAGTACAAGACAATCAAGAGAATAGATGTGATGCTTTAGGTTATTAGAGGAAGGCAAACAATCCACAGCTGGAGGGTCAGGGTGATTAGTGATGGTTTGTAATCTTGAGGTGAGGATGTTTGAAATGAGGAGTCAAGATACTATGCACCCCAAAAGATGGCACAAGAT
Source organism: Arctocebus calabarensis (assembly GCA_963573935.1). Taxonomy (NCBI): domain Eukaryota; kingdom Metazoa; phylum Chordata; class Mammalia; order Primates; family Lorisidae; genus Arctocebus; species Arctocebus calabarensis. Next base: position 22,243 of record CAUYON010125497.1, read on the forward strand.
GCCACCCAGGGTGGATGACTTTTCTCTCCACAAACACAGGCAGTCAGTTGGTTTCCAGGCAGAGAAGAAGAAATAAAGACATGGAATTGTAATTCTGTTCATTCAAAAGAGAGGACAAATCCTGACTGATGTCAGCCACAGGTGAGTGTGGTTGCGAGTGTGTGTGCAGGTGTGAGCATTTGGACTCCGCTGAGGGCAGGTTCTCTACTGAAGAATAGGTAAGGGCAGTAGATTCATACCACCTGGACAGTAAGAGAGCCAAGCTGGGTGTGGGAGGGGTGTGGCATGGTGGCAGAAGTACCTGGCTTCCTGGTCTCCACGTGTCCAAATGGTACTAGAAGAAAAGCAGGAAGCATCATGGGTAGACTTGTCACAAAGCTTCCCAGAGCCCATTGGTATGTGACTGTGGATGCCTGTCACAGCTGAATCCAAGAGCACCAAGGGGTCACCAACCTACAAGATTAGAATGACCTTCCTCAAGGATTTGAGGCATTAAAGAGCTGCAAGAGTTATCACAGACAACTTAGCGGTCTTTCAGGTTTTGTAAATTCTACTAGTTTTTCCTCCGTATACTTTGGTGCTTCCTGGGTCCCTCTCTCCTGTCTACCTCCTAGGGGTTTCATGTACCATCTTTTTGTGTGTACTGTATCATAACTTCTAATCTGTCAGGGGTAGGACAAATAAATCTTTGGGGTGGCTCTCCAGAGTTAAGTTAATAGTAATATATGTAGCCCCACCCTTTCTTGCCAGTAAAGTACTGAATCCGCAATCCAGATACAACAGAGCCTATCAGAGTTGAGGGAAGAATAAAAATGAGACCTTAATTAAGCTTAAAGAGTTCATTAGCAAAGAATAGAGGAAACAGCGGTGTGGGAAAATGGTAGTAGAAGGAAGAAAATGCTTCACATTGTCACATTGTAGTTTGCTCACCATATTGACCAAGCCCAATGAGAAGACATTGGCAGGCTGACATGGAGCATCCTTCTCCACTGTGGGATCACCAGGGAGGCTGCTGGTAGTGACAGCAGTGGAAGCAGCTGCCACTCTGGATGAGCTATGCTACAAGGGCCGGTCAAAACTAAGGGAGAGAAATGCACTCCTGTCTTGACCCAAATTTTCTAGCACATGCATTTCCTGGGCCATGTAGCAGCCCACGGTCATGCTCAGTCCTACCAAGTAAATGGTGGTGAGGGAAGAAACTCCTTCTTTGGAATTGAGAGATTAATGCCAAGGATACTCCCATCACAGTTGGAGGTTGTCCATAGTGGTGAGAGAAAAAGGTTAGCTCCTTACCCAATTTAATTTGTTAGGCCAAAAACACAGAAGGGGTTATTTGAGGACTATATTCAGTCAATGTCACAAGGTTAAAGCTGAGGACAAGCCACCCATCTCTAAGAGACTGTTGAAAAGCAAAGAGCATTCCAAGCAGGCAGACAGAGTGCTAATGAAGAAAGAGATAGTTTAAGGGAAATGCTCACACGTACACATATACACCACTAACATGTATATGTGAGTGAAGCCAGATAATGCTTATGGCTGCAAAGACAGATATTATGAAAATAAGAACAAGGTTAAGAGAAAATAAATCAGAGGAAAGTGAGGCAGAGGAATCTGTTGGACCAGACCTCTGTTCTGCTTAATGTCCAACAGGATAAAGGTATAGAAAACAAAATCCTGGGCTGGGAAGAAACTGTGACTTTGCTAGAGCCAATGTAGTGTTTCCCACACCACTCTGACACTCTATCATGACAGACATTTATTAACCAGCCTTCATGCAACCTCTTGTGATGGGCTGTCTGTCAGGACTCAGAAATGGAAAGCTCTGGGTAGATTGGAAGCCACTGTGACTTTGTCAGTTGGACAGTTCTACTTAGTTTTCTCATCAGATTTTGAACATCTGGCCAGTACTGCACCTAGTGAACATCCACAACCTTGGTAGGTGAAAGAGATCTAAGAGGAGCTAACCTCCTTCCCTCACCCCTGTGGACAACCTTCCATAGTGATGGGGTTGCCTGTGGCATTAATCTCTCAATTCCCAAGAAGGAGTTTCCTCCCTCTCCACCATTTACTTGCTATGGCTTCCAACTCAGAATGACTACAATGAGTCATTAGGATAGGATGATACCCAAATGGATGAGGAAAGGGAGAAAAACTATGCAGATGCAAAGAAAGGAAGTTGTGGGCCTAATATCCATAGTCCAGTGATGTCATGCAGTGAGCAAAGGAATGGGTCAGACTGAAAAGTAAATTGGGAGAATCCACCACACCTGGTGACAAGAATGTCCCTAAAGCTTCATTGTCTGTTTTATAGGAAAGACATCTACATTTTTTTGTCTCCTTTCTACTGGGCAAATGCATAATTGGTATTGGAATAACATACAACATTATCCCAGTCTAAACAAACTTGCAAGATCTCAATTTTAATTGATGTCCACAAAGGGATGGAAATGGAAGAAAAATAATAACACTTTTTAGTCAAGGGATGCCAAGGATTGCCAAAAACCATCACTTAATAAGAAGAGGCAAAGAAGATCTTCCCCTGGAGCATTCAGTGAGAACTTGACCCTGCCAACACTTTGATCTTGAATTTTAAGCCTTCAGAACTGTGAGGGATACATTGCTATTGTTTTTAATGACCTGGTTCACATCTGTGGTGGTTTGTTACCACAGCCTTAGGAAACCGATGTAGCCCCCTCTCTCCCCTGCTCCCTGTGGAAATCTTCTTTAAGAAAAGGGGCTGATGGCAGTACCCTCCTCCCTATGAGAAGAATCAAGAAACCTGAAGTGAATGAGATCAAGAGGATACTGGGCATGCACTGAAAGAAAAGATCTCCTAGAATGCCTATCCTCAGCAAGACATCCAGGTCATTCAGTATTTTAAGAACCCTGAAATCACTCCATAAAATCTATCCTGCTGATGGGCCAGTCCCTGCTTGGCAAACTCAGAAGGAAAAGGTGAGGGAAGATGTAAGTGATATTTACTACAAACTTGTTAAATGTCAGCCACCTGTCTATGCGCTCCACATGCCATGGCTCATCTGATCCCCTTTCCAATAACTCTCTAAGGTGGCCCCAATTTGTATCCCTTATTTATGGATGAAGAAGTTGTTTTAAAGGACTTCAGTAACTTGCCAATAGATTAAGGTCACTCAGCTAATAAGTGATGGAACCAGGGTTTGATCCCATGCAGTCCTGAATGACTATTACATGTTCAGAAACTGAGGGATTCAGAGGGTTCTGCCCTCAGCCTGGTGTCCAATTAGGAATAGAAGGACCCTCCATTAAGCCCTGGGTAGGTGGGGGGTCCCTTAGTGGACCACTCACTCTGATCCCCACCCCCTCCTGGGCCCCTGACACCCCTTTCCTCAGGGGAAAGATCTCCATAGAAATGACTTCAGGAGTCAGGTGAAGAATGTCACTGAAGCAGGCAAGCAGAATGGTTGTGTCCTGGGGAGAACAGGTCATCTGGAGGTCTTCACAATGGATCAAACAATGCTCTAAACACTATAGGAAGCAAAGATTTTAGATACTGAACTTGTCTGGAGGTTCCAGTCAGATTCATTCTGGCAAAAGCAGGAGTCCATATGGGCCGAGGCTGTGCAGTCAGAGCCTGTGCAGGCTGTGGTGCTGGAACCCAGACAATGTGATGGTGGAGCTCCCTGTGTCCAGGAAGGCTCAGAAAACTGACAGAGAATGGAGAAGAGGGAAAAGAGAGAAGGAAGAGATCATACCAAGCAGTCACAATCCCTGTTCATCCTAGCTTGGGGCAGTTCTTGCTTTTTAGTTGCTTTCTTTTTTTCTTTTTTTTTTTTCCTCTCCCATGATTTCCCATTCATTCTCCAAACATTTAGGTGTATAGCAGGTATTATGTGTGACTATTTTAGGAGAATTATTTGACAGCATTTCAATACTGTTGTTTCCAGAAGTCAAACTAATTAAAGAGTCTAGGATTTGAGGACATAGTTGGGGAGGGCACAGGAAGGAATATGGAGAGAGAAAAGGGGGTTATCTTGCCATCAGTGGGATTCTCTAGGACAGGGAGGGGGCAAGAGTGAGGCCTAGGGGTCCCAGGAGCAGAGAGGAGAGGCCAAAGGAACCACTTCTGTTGTGAGAGAATGGACAGCCCCACCAAGGCCCACGGGTAGCTCTTTAAGAAATCAGCTCTATGGGAGACCCTGAAACTTACCCCAGTCCTAAAGTGGAGATGCAGAGGCAAGAATAAGATTGAATATCACACCATGATACAAACTGAGGTTAGCTTCACTTATGGAAAATAGAGATGCAATATCTTTTTCACAGTACAATCTATATAGATAGGTTCAGGTTGAAACCCACACTAGACAATAATGATGCCAGATTTGCAGCCAATGAGAATTGTTCATTTGGGACAATGCTTGGTCACCAGGAGCACAGTTTACTTGGCTGCCACAGAAAGACCATGGGGTGAGAGTGTCAAATACCACAGAGACTATTCAGCACCAGGTTTCAGCACCTCATATAACCTGCCTGCACTGGCCAACCCACCTATGGCCTCTCACCTCACTGTAGACCCTACAGCTGGACCTTCTACTCTCGGGTGAAGTCCAGGGCTATCTTCACCAAGGCCATGTTTTGCTATATGGGGTCAGCAAAATGGACTTTTATTTGCTTCATTTGGAAACTGCTAATCAGGGTGAGGAAAGGCTCTCAAAGGAGGATTGGGAGGCATGCCCCAAAGAGGTAGAAGAACATAGAAATGAGTTCTGTGCTCCAGATTGGTGAATGTTGACACAAGTACCAACTTTACTGAGTACCAAGGTGTGAAATGAACCCTAAGGCATCATAGTGATTCATCTACTAACTTCTAATTTATCCTTTGCTTTGTTGCTAAATAAACAGAAACAGAGTCTGTTATCCTCCAGTAAGGAGAGGGAAAATTTTCAGTATTCTCTCACTGGCAACATCTAATTTTATTGGTCTATAAACTCATCCACTTCCCCTGTAAGGATATCATCACACCATCCTCTATATAGAGAGAAATTAAGTATATGCTTATTTTTATGAAGGGAAAGGTGACAGAGGTTTTCCTATATAGAAAATCCAAATTTATCAAGGGATGCAAGGTTGTGGGGGACCATTTGAGTATCTGACTCATTCTATTTTTTCCAGAAATCTGGTTTTACTGGCAGTCCTAGGAGAGCCCACACTGATCCCTGAAGGAAGATAAAAAGTATAATGCAAGTCCATCCCAAACTCCTTCCATGCCCTTCTACTGGGCATGGTGAGACTGGGGAAAGAAGATTTCAGGCATCTATGGCTGGTGGGATCTGCCCAGAAACATCCCTTTGGGGACACAGGATTTCAGATAGGGTAGCTCGCCACTGGCTTCCAAGAACCAGCTACCAGCATAAATTCATTTGTCAACAGGGAAGATATCATCTAGGTGAAAGTTTATTAAATTATCCATCAAAATTGTCAATCTCTTCTTCATTCCCCAAATCCCAAATTATCTTCCACGCAAGTTGTATTACTATTGTTTTCCTTTAATCCTTTGAAAGGTAAAGCTGATCTGGGTCCAAATGAGAACAAAGTAGGATGTCACACTATGGTCTGTGGTTGAGTGAAAAGAGTGTCAGGGATAAGAATACAAAATTCCTGTATTCTCACCTGAAGCTGGCAGGGAGGAGCAAGATGGTGGCCAAGTAACAGCTTCCTTGCAACTGGGCATAGTGAGAGTGGGGAAAGAAGATTCAGGCATCTATGGCTGGTGGGATCTGCCCAGAAACATCCCTTTGGGGACACAGGGAGTCAGTGAGAGACTTCTGGACCCCACGAAGAGGAAAAATCAATGGAGAACGGGCAAGTGGTTGTGTGTGTTCATTTAGTCGGCAGCAGTAAGTACAGCAGCAAACTGGAAAGAGATTGCAAACTGGAAAGGCCTTCCCTTGAGCTGTTTTCTTTTCTTTTTTCTGGACTTGGGAACTCAGTAGAACTACCTTGGGAGAACTTGAGTGAGAGTGCGGAGGACTTTAAGTGTTGTCTAGGGCCCCAGAATGAGCAGCTGAGCCTGGCAGAGCTAATAGTGTTCAGTTGTGGGCCGCCCGGAGCCATTGTGGGAGAACTGCCGCAACAAGCTCTGCCCTAAGGGTGGGAGACCTTGGCAAGTAGTCTAGTGACTGAGCAGCCTAAAGGCTGTGACTGAGATGCCTTACAGCCTTGGCCCCCAGGGGCATAGAGCAAGACTGGTTTTGGCACACTGGGTAAGTGGGCAGCCTTTTCAGGAGTGATCCCAGCAAGAAGTGCTTTCTTGGGAAAGCTTCTGCTTAGCAAAGGTTGACATTTTAAAGAGCCTTTTAAGCAGGCTGAGGAGAGATTTAGGTTCTCCACCTTGCAGAGTTTGAGAAATCAACAGAGGCCTCCAGTCTCCATCTCATATAGTTATATCAGCATTATGATTAATATTTCATACCCCAGAGGAGAAGTATTAAAGATCACCTGTGGTCCAGACAATATTCAGCAATATATGCATATATATTGCTTTGTTTTATTTCTTTTTCTTTGTTTAAATTTCAACATTTTCCTTCTATATTTTTCTTTTTTCTTTCTTTTCTCTCTTCATTTTTCTAGTTTAAATATAATTTTCCATAGTTGCCTTCTTTATAAATTAGAACTTCATTTTTGCTACTGTTTCTACCCCTATTATTTGGGTTTTCCCCAAATTTTATCCCATAAAGTTTTCTGTTTGCTTGTTTTGGTTTGATTTATAGCATTTTTTGTATTTCTTCTCTACTTGGTGAATGTGGGGTACTATGTCTGAACATGCTGGCAAAGAGCTGCTGACCTCAAGGCAACAACCCAACCCAGCACACCCAGAGGTTGGGGATTTTTAAGATTGGGTCCAAAGTACCCTACTCTATACCTATATTGCTCCTGTCTCCCTCTTCCTGTGCCTCTCTTCTTTTTGTCAATGTTCCCTTTTACTCACTTTCTCTCTTTTCCATTTTTTCTTTTCTTTTTTTTTTTTTTTAATCATTTTTCCCTTCTTGCTCTTTAATCCTCTCATCCTTCTGGTCCTGTACCAAAAGGACTCATTGAAATCCTAGGCCAAAGTTACGGCAACTTAAAGAACAAGAGGAAACAAAAGGAAAATAAGGGCAAGGAAGCAGATAAAAGAAAACACTCATAAAGAAGAATCAGCAGAAAAATCCTGGCAACATGGAAAACCAGTCCAGAGCAACCCCCACCCCCAAAGGGACCCCCTTCAGCAGTGAGGTAGCTGATAAAGAGAATTCCACCTATAAAGAAATGTTAGAAATGACAGAAAGGGAATTTAGAATACAGATGATGAAAACAATGAAGGAAATGATGGAAACAATGAAGGAAACTGCTGATAAAGTGGAAAATAACCAAAACAAAATCCCAAAACAGA
>CAUYON010125499.1:0-33156 GCA_963573935.1 Arctocebus calabarensis
GTGATCATGTCGTTTGCATACAGAGATAATTGTATTGTGCACATACATTTTCTTTCTTCTTATATCTTCCTTTCCTTCCTTCCTTCCTGTTCTGTCATCATAGCTCACAGCAACCTCCAACTCCTGGGCTTCCGCGATTCTCTTGCGTCGGTCTCCCGAGTGGCTGGGACTGCAGGCACCCGCCACAACACCGGGCTATCTGCCGAGGCGAGGCCTGAACCCGCCACCTTCGGCATATGGGTCTGGCGTTCTACTCGATGAGCCACAGGCGCCGCCCATATATATATTTCTTAATATCTCATTGGGATGTCTCTACCTCAATCACTTATTTTTTCTTTGTGTTGGGAACTGTTGGGGTTCTGGGTCTGGTTTCCTGAACCCAGCTGAGCTGGTTTGATTACTCCACAGAACTAGTAAGGTCTTGAGGGGGTAAGGGTCAACAGATGAACAAAGAGAAAGGGGAAGTGGATAGAGACCACAGTAAAACTGGAAGCAGGGTGGGCAGCTTGAATAAAATTATTGTCAGTTGATCTTTCAGTGAAACTTCTGGAGAGGAAGGAGCAATTTTCCTTCATTTCCACATTACATTTCAAAGATCAGGGAGTCACAGTAAAAGGCAATGAATATGAGCACTGTGGTTTAACCTACAGAAAGCTGGAAATTACTAGAAACTGGTGGACAATTGCAATACTGATCATGAAATTGACAGCCAGAATCTGTGGGAAAATTGTGTGTTCTTAAATTTCATGTTTCATTCTTATACAATTATACACCTTTGATGGAACTTAATTCACATACCCTACAAAAGAGCATCAGAAATGTGGTTCTGTTTTGTTTTTTGTTTTCTAACTTTTTCAAAGAAAGTGAAATGGAGAGTGATACAACTTACTCGATCACACTGCCTAAGATTCATCCTATTTCAGTTTATAGCTTACTTTTAAAACACCTTATACAGTCCTGCCAACTCCACCTACAAAAGAAAATCTTATCTCCCACTTAATGATCAAAATCTCCATAGTCTCATTGTGAGGGGTGGGTGGAGGAGGTGTCATTTGATTCCCAGCACCTAAGTAAGGTTACTGATACTGAGTCAACACAATGAATGAATGGAACAAGCAGGTGTAAGCAGGTAAATTGCCAAAGTTTTATTAAAGATTAAAGCATAGCACTTTCCAACGAAGGGATGGGTCAGCCCTCATGGAGTGGAGAAGACCATGAGTTTAAAAAGAAATCTCTTTTTATGCTGACCCCCTAATTTTATGTTAAGTGTGAGACCAGGGAGATATTGATGGTTTTACTTGGAAAAGAGTGGAAAAGTCCTGGAATTGGGAACCCTCCCTTTTATATACTTGTAAGGTAATTTCCAAGATTTGCCATAATATTAGTAAAGCACCATGGTGATGGTGGGTATGATTTTTACTACGTTAATGAGGGTAGGTCTTTTAGGGATACTGTTACTTCATCTGTGTGCATGCCCCTAAGACCCTCTATCGAGGCTTTGACAATATCTCTACTTTGTGATTTTTCTATCTCTTTCTGATTGATTAGTGCTTGCAGACTCCCTTCACACATCTACTCTTTCTTGAGAACCCCCTCCCCAGAGTCCTAATCAGTCTGTTCCCACCACAACTGAAGTCAGTATGACTATATCTATATGTTCACATTAGAAAGTCTCAAGGTGTTGGTCAGTTCCCCCAAATAAACATCTCCCCTAAACAACCCACACGCAAGGTCTCTGTTAACCCTGTTCTCATAACAACTCAGGCCCACCTGACCCAAGGTAATCTAAAATAGCACCCAACATCCACCCTGCTCCTATCTACCTAGTGGGCAACCTGACACTATCTCTTTATACTTCTCAAAAGTCTTTCCTAGGCTTGCCTATTCACAGGTTCTAGGCGAATAGTCCCTGCCTCAGCAACATGTTATATGTATTCTTGCTTCAGACATTTGCTTACATCATTTAAATGCCTTCCCATGTCTTCTTTACCTATGTGGATCTTTCTATCCTTCAAGATCTAAACAAATCCCTGCCTTCTCCATAAGATTTTCCAAACTCTTCAGTCCTTGGTGATCACTTTTCTGCTGGAACCAAAACTTTTTATTTTATCTTATATTCATTGACCACTTACTCAAATGTGCTCAAACATATGATTTTGTCACCTATTACTGTTGTTTTTTTGTTTTTTAAATTCTATATCATTCTCTAAATTATAATTTGTAAATCCTCTGCCTAATTTACCTGTGACCATAATGAAGTCGGATATTATGCATTTATGTGCATCTTTTAAACTGAAATTTCTTCAACTCAGACATATTAAATTCTCAATATTTATTTGGTTAGAGAATTAGCTTAACTCCAAGAAGAATTGGGCAAATAGAAAATTATGAGCAATCCCAAATTATTTCAAAGGTTTTTGGAAATTCAATTCCTTTGAGAAAGAAAGAATCTGAATTTTTTATTGATGTGAAGTACAAGACAATTTTACTCAAGGAAGCAATAATGGTGGGGAAGTGGAAACCACAGCCTACGGATGTTCTGAATGGCATGGAGTACCATTGCTCTGAGCTTGACATCTAGAGAAATGCTTGACCTTTCCTCCCTGTAGGGACAGCTCTCAAATGTGGAGGAAAACTAAGACAAATAAAGAGGCTTTTTTCATTTGGTTTTCTTTCTTTCAGTTGACCTTATCATTAAACAATGAAATACAGTTGTAAAATCCCCATTAAAGAAATCAGATAAACCTGGCTTTGAATCCTACCTCTGCTATTTACTACCACTCTGGCCAGTGAGGCTATGATACTTTATTTTCTTTTTTCATACCATGCTCCTTACCAAGATTAATTTGCATTGCTTAAGCAAATTAATAGGAACTCACCATGATTTTAACTGTGTTGAGAGTTTTTTCTTATCACTGTATTCTAATGTTCATTTAATGGTCACTTGTTTCATATTGAAAAGATGGGCATTTGTGCGTGAACTCATTTTTCTCAGGAATATGTATTTATGAGTCTTGAGTTTATTGAATGTGCCTGATTTAATTTTATTCAAACCACATCACATTTAACAATGGCAAAGGTTTCTCAACGGTGCATTTACATTATTATTCAGTTCATTTATCTTCACTGAGATGTTAGAATTTAGAATGTATTTTACCTTTTTAAGCATTGACACCTACTAATCATGCTAACTAGCTTTGTTCCTGGGTATAGCTCATGATATAGTACAATAAGCATTGCTTCACCAAAGCTATGAAAAACTAATTGAAACCAATTATGACAATTATCTCCTGTTCAATTCCTTACACTAGAATCTTCCCTCCTTCTATACTGTCAAAATGCAAACAGTTTTCCCTGATGTGACCTATCCAATTGCATTTTGGACTTTTTCAGTGAGCAAGTATACTTCTGATTAAAATTAATAGGAGCCTTGCATGGATTGAGTGAGTACTGGAGTTATTGAGATTGTAATATGAATATAAGTGAGGATTTTTAGTATCATTGGACCTTCTCATTTTAATTAAGTACCCAAACACTCATAATCAACCATATAATTAAATTTAAGAGGAATTGTATTGTGTGCTAATTGCCATTGATTATTAATAATATGCTTATTTATGCATGCAAACTCTTTAATGACATATATCTCCAAACTATTTCTGAATGACAGTAACAGAGTTCTTCATAATACAACTATTAATGAAATGGAATCTTGGCAAAAAATGTCAGATGTGAATGCAGCTCAGATCTTAGAACTCTTCTTTCCTAACTTTTCATGCTGAAAATTTAGAGCAAGTATATGAACTCACAGGAGAATATCAATAATTATATTCTACCTCTTTTTCCCATTTGTGTTTTCTTTTCTGGGGTAATATATGTTCTGGGATAGTATTCATTTCAATAAGTATATTTCATTAAAATGTAAGAAATTCATGTGCATTAAAAACATAATTCAATTTCTATTTTATTCTTTAGAATATTTGTCCCTTTATTTAGCCATTATAAACATTTATAAATTATTTTTCATTATATGCTGTGAATTTATTTTTTTATTCATAAATCTGCTTAATTTTATCTAATGATCACTTGTTTATTTGGCACCTATTGAATCTCAGACTTTGTTCTAGGCACTAGATACACTAAACAAAAAATGCCCCTTTCCTATGGAGTTTGTGAGTTAAACATGTGAGCAAGTGATGGAGTGGGAACCCAGATAATGAATAAGATGATGAATGTAGCATGGGGTGTATTATTAGAGAATAATACATGTTAAGTAGAAATTGAAAGCAAGAAATGACAATGGAAATTTTGTTCAAGACCTACAGGAAAAGGGAACTACAAGTTCAAAGACTTTGAAGTGTAGAATGCATGGAACATTCCTAGAATAATAACAGTCCTTTTCAGGAGTGGACTGACTTGGGGAAGACTAGAATAAAACAAAATCAGAGAATTAAAACCAGTCCAGAAAATGTAAGATTTTGAAGCCATGTAAATAGATTTTTACTCATTTATTTGATGGCTACTCTTTCTCTTAAAATGTATGTTTCCGTGGCAATTTCCTGATTATGTTGCATATAAGTTAGCTTCTTACAATGGAAAAGAAAAACATAAACTCTCTTTTATCCTTCCCTCAAACTGTACCCCTCTGTCAGTCAGACACTTCTCAAAATCTAGGTGGAAATATTCAGCATTAAATTTATAACTATGTTAAGTGCTATTTTTAGCACAGGGATGCATTATTATCGTGTCTTTTATTTTCTGCAGAAGTTTCTGTTTTCTCTGGAATTATATCATTTCTTATCTTTTATATTTCATTTATTTTATGTTGAATAAAAACTCATCCTCAAATGCTGCCAATTTTTTGAATCTCCTCTCAATATATTTTTAAATGCATCACACATTTAAGTTCACCTCTCTGAAAAAAAAATTGTTTTGCACAATGTTTTAATCGTCGCCATCTAGACAAGTTGATGTTTTTGATGTTCTTGCTAACAAAGAGTATTTTTGATATTCTCTTAAACTTTCTTCTCAGATAGTTTATTTCTTTTCTATATCTGTAATGTTCCTTCCCTTGTTATAGAGAACGTCCATATATTTCTGAAAAACAGTGTTGAAGAGATAAATCATGTCCTTCTACACTTTCCTTAAGCTCTCCCACAGTTTGGATGGGTACAGCGCTGAATATGAAAAACGTTTATGTTGGGCTTCAGAAGGTAAGGCTTTGTGCCAGTGTTGATGTTTTAAAAACCAAAGCCATTCTGAATTTTGTGGCTTTGAATTTGAGCTTTTCATTTTTTCCTATTTCTCTTGCTAAGAATCTTAATATTTTCATAGCAGTCACAATTTCGTGATAAACGTTGTTTTACCAATTGTTCAGGTCCTTGTTTGCCCTTTTCCAATATGGAAATTCATGTCCTACGCTTTAAAAATATTTTTGATTTTTTGCATGATTTCTCTCCTGAATTTTACACATTTCCCCTTTATAAAATGCCTACTCATTTACAGATTTCCTGGACTGGTCCCTTCTAGTGTTACCACTTTATTACTATTTCCGTTATCTCTGTCTCTTTTCTCTCCTTTATCGAAGTTTTATTCAACTTTGCCTATATAAATAAAATATATATAATATTAATATAATTAATATATAATTAATTATTATATTATATATACACATATGTATATTTTTTAATTTCTAAGAGTATTTTCTTATTCTTTTCCTATAGTGTCATGCTCAATTGTTTCAGAGAACAATAACCTTAGCTTTTCTGTTTGTTCATTTTGGAAGTTATCTTCTGCATATATACTTCCTATTTTCTTTAAATTTTTACATTGTAATTGTTTTGGACTTTAGCCTTTCTGCTAGAGAACTTTGTCAAAAGCCAAGAGATTTTTGTTTGCCTCGTATAAGTAGTTCAGTAAAAAAGCTAAATAAATACACTGAATGCATGGAAGGTGTTTGATACACTTGTACTTCAAAACAGGCTGATTGATTTGTTTTATTCAAAGACCCATAATATTTCAGCATGTCTTACTTATTGAACTGCTTAGATTTAGCATAAAAGAATTCTTAATTACCTACTTGGAGAATACAGAGATAGCTGACAGCTTTCTGTGAGTTAGGTGGTGAGTAATGTGTGTGTGCAAAGGGGTGTGTCAATATTTTATGTGGAAACACTTAATCCACCTGGTTTTCACATTGTTACTAGTATTTGGAGACTGTTTTGTCCCTTTTGCAGACTAAATTTCCAATAGTCAGCTAAGGCAGGAAAAGGGACTTCTCTTAGCTAGTTTTGTTGCTGTTGTTTGCTTTGTTTTGTTGAGGAGCATTCTTAATTGGATTTCCAGTAATTCTCTTGCTTTAAGCTTGACTTTCACTGCCTCTTTTAAAGTCTCTTGCTGACAACAATTCTGAAGATCTGGGAATTCTGAGAAGCAAACTGATTTGCTTCTGGGCTTTCCCTCTTAGTGGTACTAGTGGCAGGTAAGTTTCAACCTTCTGGTGGCTTCTAAGTCTGTTATTACTGATTCATTTTAATATCAGCTCCCAAAATCCTGTTTGCTTTGTTTTAATCCTGTCTCATTACCTATATCTTTATGAATTAGTGCTGCTTAAAATCCTATTATGTTTTAGGAGACAATAGTAGACCATATGCTCACTCTTTTATCTTCACACCGATGCAGGACATTTGGTGCCCTGGCCAGCTCAGCGGAGCTGGCAGACCTGCCGCCTCCACCTTGGCGGTGTCGGTGCTGCGGAAGCGGGCTGAGGAACCAGCCGGCTGGATGAAAGGCAAGGGGGGCAGGGAGCTCAGACCCCCTACCGGAGGCTCCAATAGCCAAAAAGGCGGGACAACTGCTGAGGAGACACGTGCACCTTGGTGTCTCCTTCACTTTACACTTAGGACTAAAAACGGAATCCCCATTTCGATGCCTAGGTCAATTTCATGTGACTTTCCTAGGCCTCAATTCCATGAAGGGACTGTGTTCATTCATTGATACATTCATTCACCTTGCCCCAGCTGAAGAGACTGTGTTCATTCATTGATACATTCATTCACTTTGCCCGGTGGAAGGAACTGTGTTCATTCATTGATACATTCATTCACCTTGCCCGGTGGAAGGAACTGTGTTCATTCATTGATACATTCATTCACCTTGCCCAGGCGGAAGAGACTGTGTTTATTCATTGATACATTCATTCGCCTTGCCCAGCGGAAGGGATTGTGTTCATTCATTGACACATTCATTCCCCTTGCCCAGGTGGAAGAAACTGTGTTCATTCATTGATATATTCAATGCCCAGGTGGAAGGAACTGTGTTCATTCATTGATACATTCATTCACCTTACCCCATGGAAGGAACTGTGTTCATTCATTGATACATTCATTCATCTTGCCTAGGTGGAAGAAACTGTGTTCATTCTCTGATATATTCAATGCCCAGGTGGAAGGAACTGTGTTCATTCATTGATACATTCATTCACCTTGCCCCTGTGGAAGGGACTGTGTTCATTCATTTCCTGGCCAAGGAACCCTGGGGTCTATACACACCCCGAGACTAAGAGCCTAAACGCGGAGACGCAGAAAGACCGGGAGAGAAACGGAGAGAGCTTTTCTCTCCCACTTGAGTTCTCTCTCTCTACCAGGAGCTTTAGTGTTTTTTTGTATTATTTTCTGTAAATAAATTCTATCTTATCACTGATCTGTGGTCTGCGGATTTATTCTTCAAATCACCGAGACCAAGAACCTGAAACTTAGGTATCAACACTAAACTCCATACGTTTTATTTACATATTCATGGAAAATTGTATTAATGAACCCTTAGGTGCACATTATTTATTAGACATACTGGACATTGGAGTATACACAAAGTTCTGATATAAATCTGTGAGGTCTAGTTCATGCAACGTATTTTAAAAGTACATACTTATGTTTATATATACAATATGTAATATATATATGTAATTATATATATGTAAAATATATATATACAAATATGTAATCTTCTACAGTATTGGAATTATTTAGAAATATGGTGAATATGCGTTCATTTATGACTCATTTTGATATAACTTAACACAAATGTTTAACCTAACTAGTTTAAACTACATAAAGCAACATTAAAATTGTGGAATAGAATGTCTGTTAATTTCCATAAATTAAGAAAACGTAAAACCCCACTGAATCAAGTACCAATTGTATTTGAAAAAAAAAAAAAGAAAGAAAGAAACCTACTCCAAAATAGCACATTATTTTAGATTTGGTCATACTTATGCAGGAGAAGGTGTTTAATATGAAAAAACTGAAAAGGATACTGCCATCCTGACTTTGAGTTATCATACTCGAAAGTTAATCCCTTTATAATCATGCTTAAAATTACATGATAAAATATGCAATATATATTACTGTAATATTTAACTAAATTTAGTTGTCAGCAATACCATTTTTTTGGGGGGGACAGAGTCTCATTTGGTCACCCTCAGTAGAGTGCCATGGCATCTTAGCTCACAGCAACTTCAAGCTCTTGGTTTTAAGCAATCCCTTTGCCTCAGCCCCCCAAGTAGTTGGGAATACAGGTGCCCGCCACTATGCCCAGCTATTTTTTTTTATAATTTGATTGAATCATAATTGTGTACATTGGTGCAATCATAGGGCACGATGTGCTTCATATACATTCAGAAATATTTTGATCGTACTGTCACAGATAGCCTTCATGACATTTTCTTGATCACTATATAAAGACATTGATACTCTACCTTTAACAAGTTTCACCAGTACCCTGCTAAGATGCACCGTAGGTGTGATCCCACTAATTGCCCTCCCTCCACCCATCCTCCCCCTCCCCTCCCCTTTATGGTCGGGTCTCACTCTTGCTTCAGGCTGGTCTTGAACTGGTGAGCTCAGGCAATCCACCCGCCTCTGCCTCCCAAGTGCGAGGATTACCGGCATGAGAACATCATTTTTTACTGAAAACATGAGATCAATTCATTTGTTGCAAATGTTGATATAGCATTTTGCTTTATATATGGGATGTACTCAACTAACATGTAAATTAAGTTAAAAAAAGAGATTATGGGGGTAGGGAGGGATGAATAGCCATAGCACGGAAGACTTTTAGAGCAGTAAACCTATCTTAAATGAAACTATAAATGTAGATAAGTGCCACCATACATTTAATAAACTCATAGAATGTGCAACACCAAGAGCGAACTCTAAAGTAAACTATTAGATCTGGTGATAATGATGTGTCAGTGTTAATTCAGTGACCATAACAATTTACCTCTCTGACGTCGGATGTTTATAATGAGGGATGCATAAAAAAATAAAAATAACAGAAGAGGCTGTCAGTGTATGGGGGAAGGAGATAGTAGACACTTTTTGCACTTTATGCTCAATTTTGCTATGAACCTAAAAGTGCTCCCCAAAAGTCTATTAATTTTTTAGAGAATAGAAAGACAAAAACATGGTAGATAATATGGATGCCATAAATTTCAATAGCCCTCCATAATCTTAACCCTGTTTTTATCTTTCACAATGGCATCTACATATCTTGTAACCAAGTAGCTTTCCCATTATGTGAAGAAGTCCACTTACCGTAACGTAGGTTTGATGCGTTTATTAAGTATAGGTTGCAGAACCTTCTTCCATCTTCAAATGCCCTTTCTCTCTCACACTGTTCTAGTCCCTCCCACTTAATTACAGTCCATACAACCACCTCTACTTACTGGTCAAGCAATCAAGCACATTTAAAGATTGTCCCTATGTCATCTTTTATATGAACCCTCAGGAAAAGCAAGTTTTTGAGCTATTGTTTTCTTTTTATCTTTTTTTTCTCTTATTAAGGAACACTCATTACAGGAGAACTATTTCCCATAACACTGGATCTATCATGATCAAAGGCTTTTCAAGCATCAAATATTTATGACTTTTCTATTTTGGGGAGGGGGGAAGCATGGGATTTTTAAGTATCCGGAGCACATGCAAACTATTGGAAGAGCTTAAATCGAAAACGAGTAAAAAAAAAAAAGTACAAAAGTATTTTGCAACAGAGACTTCAAAAGGAATTTGTGGGCCAGGAAAGATAATCATCTTTGTGACGATTTTGCTTTTTTTTATTGAATAGATTGCCAGACAAAATACAGTCAGTTATACATGAATTTCAGATAAACAATTACTTAATAAAGGTGTTCTCAAGTATTTTAGGAGTCGCCTGTGTTTTTATTTGCTTAATCTAGTAACTCCAATGTTGGGAGTTCATTTAAGAAGTCATTCTGTGGGTGACGCCTGTGGCTCAAAGAAGTAGAGTGTTGGCCCTATATGCCAGAGGTGGCAGGTTCTAACATGGCCCTGGTCAAAAACTTCAAAAAAAAAAAAAAAAAGGAAATTATCTGTATAAGTGAAAGAAGAAGGCTCCCAAATGTACAACACACTGCATTTCTTGTTGAGAAGGAACTTAATATTTTGAATGTTAAAAATATTAGGGCTGTCTGAAAATTATTCAGCCTTGTAATATGAACAATAAAGATATAGGCTGAGTACTTTCTAGATATCACATATACTATATGTATGTATAGTTATGGATATATATTAGCTTTTTGGAACAAATCCATATGAATTACATCTAATTTTTAGCCTATTTCGCTTCACTTCCTATTCAGAAAATAAGTTATGTATTCCTTCAATAAGATACGGGAGGACAACTTATAATCAGAGAAAAAAATGGCATAATTGTCAAACTCCTTTAAGTCTCCTTAAATGAAAATCCCACCCTTTAATATATATCAGAGAGAAATTTGGGTTCTTTACTCACTTCATGGGAGACTTATGTTCACTTATAGGATAGCTTTTTTTGGTCCTTTTTATTTGTACTCCTTTTTTTTTTTTTAATGTTTGTTTTCTTCTTAACAGAATAA
Organism: Arctocebus calabarensis; assembly: GCA_963573935.1. Taxonomy (NCBI): domain Eukaryota; kingdom Metazoa; phylum Chordata; class Mammalia; order Primates; family Lorisidae; genus Arctocebus; species Arctocebus calabarensis. The sequence goes on from CAUYON010125499.1 coordinate 10,913, forward strand.
ATTCATTGGCCAGGCTTTTGCCTTAAAGGTGAGCTTGGCCATTTTCTGTCTGTTTAGTTTGTGAATGAAGAGGTATGTTTGTTAGGGGCTACAAATAAAAGCCTGAGTTCATTGTAGCCCTCTCTCCAAGTTTAGCATAATAAAGATGATATTGCAATACATATTTGACTACCATGACTACTCTCTGACTGGTTCAGAATCCAGAAGTAGAGGGGAGAGCACAGATATGCAATTAAATCCAACATATATTTCTTATCTATTTGCATATACATATTATTAACACATCCTCCATTCATTCATTATTCATTTATTGGATTTTGTATCCAGGTACATTGTTATGTCTTTTTAAAAATGCTCTCTGCTCTGTAGACACTTACTCCCTGATATGGTGAGCCTATTGTTTCTGAGTATGAAAGGGGGTAATGCAAAAGGCCCTGAGAAACAGAAGAAAAACAATCATCTTGCTGGAAAGTTCAGACAAAAATATAGTTGAATTGATTCTTAAATTGTGCATAATATCTTGGTGAGAATGGGATGAAAGACTATATAGAAGAAGGGACATTTTAGAAAGCCAGAAGGTATGAGTGCATAGGATTTATTTGGGAAAGGTAGGCAGATTGGAGCAAAAATAGTTTAAAGCATATGGTTATACAGACAAATGGACACAAAAGCTATAAAGATATGTTGGGGCCAGATTGTAAGAAAGCCTAGTAAATGTTGTTGATGATGTGAGATTTCAGTCCACAACAGTGGAGCACATGGTGCACTTCCACAAAAGTTTAATAGTAAGAGTAGGATTATATAATATATTTAAAATATAATGAAAACAACAGAATCAAAGTTGACTTGGAACACAGAGCAAGAGGAAAATAAAGATAACAAAATCAGCTAGGAAGATTCATCAGCTAGAGAAAATAAGATCTTGCAGAAATTGTAAGCTAACTTCTTTTTGTTTTTTGCAGTTTGGGCCAGAGCCGGGCTTGAACCTGCTCCCTTCTGCACCCTACTCCTTGAACCACAGACACCACCCAGGGTAAGCTAACTTCTTATTGGTGACTTAAAGTTATATTCACAATTAGGAATTCATCATGGCTTCTAATTTCTTTTTCTTTTTTTTTTCATATCCTAGTCACTCCCTTTAGACTGCTTGGTAAGTGCTCATTTGTCCTGTTAAAAATCATGGCCCAGAGTGGGTAATATATCACAGTTGAGGAATTTGAATATTTAAAGTTTAATTTTCTTTTTTCTGAAAACTTCATTGCTGGGGATTCATTCATTCATACAAGATGGTTCACACACCGAGACCCCACACCCCTCCCTCCTTCCCTCTCTCTGCTCTTCCTTTCCGGCACTCCCCACCCTCCTTTTCTCTATCTGTTCTCCCCTTTCCCCACCCTCCACCATGTCATTTTCATCAAATCAAGATTGAATACATAGGATTCATGCTTCTCCATTCTTGTGATGCTTTACTAAGAAGAATGCATTCCGCTTCCATCCAGGTTAATATAAATACTGTAAAGTCTCCATTTTTAATGGCTGAATAATATTCCATGGTTTACATATACCACAGCTTGTTATCTCATTCCTGGGTTCATTTAGGCTGTTCCCACATTTTTGGCAATTATAAATTGAGCTGTGATAAACAGTCTAGTGCAAGTGTCCTAATGATAATTTTTTTTTTTTTTTTTTTTTTACCCTTCTGGATAGATGCCCAATAACGGGATTGCAGGATCAAACAGGAGGTCTAGCTTGAGTTCTTTGAGGTTTCTCCATACTTCCTTCCAAAATGGTTGTATTAGTTTACAGTCCCACTAGCAGTGTAAAAGTGCTGGCAAACATATGGAAAAATGCTCATCATCCTTAATTATTAGTGAAACGCAATTCAAAACCATCCTGAGTTATCACCTTCACAAAATATCAAAACGACACATGAAGGCACAGATGTGGCGAGAAGGGAAGACTTTCATGTGGCTTCTGATTTCTCATTGCAGAAAGACTCAGATCTACCTGGCATTAATTCCACCCGCAATTTAAGCTTATTCTTCTTACATAATTATTTCCTAATTTATTGGTTAGGTTAAATATGCTGCTAAAATTTGCAGTAAAGTGATTTTTCAAAAGATCTGAAATATATTTGTGGGCTTGTAGCTCTGATTGTATAACCTCAGGTAAATATTTCACCCCTCTATGGAAAAGTTTTTCTTAGTTATAAATTTTGTTTGAGTATAATTCATGTCTATTTTGTCCATTACTATATTTTAGCCTAGAGTATAGAACATAGTACATGTTCAGTAAATTCTTAACTGATTAAATGGAATGAAAACATCTACATTATATGTAGATTGAACATGCATAATCCAAAATGCTGAAATCTGAAATACTTCAAAATCTGAATCCTTTTAAAAAATCACTTGCTGTAACTGGAAAATTCTATAACTGACCTTTAGTTCATGAGTAGTAATTATATATGTAACATAAATTAATTTCATGTTTAGTCTTGGGTCCCATTCCCTAGAAATCTCACTATGTATATGAAAAAATTCCAACTCCCCTCCCCCCCCAAATTGAAATGTAAAACACTTCTAATTGCTGGTGGGCTGCAAACTAATACAACCTTTTTGGAAGGTTGTATGGAGAGTCCTCAAATAACTCAATTTAGACCTTCCATTTGATCCTGCAATCTCATTGCTAGGCATGTACCCAGAAGAAAAATATCCTTTTATCATAAGGATATTTGCACTAGATTGTTTATGGCAGCTCAATTTACAATCGCCAAAATTTGGAAACAACCTAAATGCCCACCATCCTAGGAATGGATAAAGAGGCTGTGGTATAGGTTTACCATAGTTTTAAGCATTTTAGATAACAGAATACTCAGTTTGTACTGGACAGTAGTCCAGTGAGGAATGAATCATACAATGCAGTTAAGAAGTATGTATAAATAGTTAAGACATCTTACGATGTTAGTTTGATCATTATTTGGTCCTAAATCTTTTTTTTTGAGACAGAGCCTCAAGCTGTTGCCCTGAATAGAGCGCAGTGGCATCACAGCTCACAGCAACCTCCAACTCCTGGGTTCAAGCTCAAGCAAGTCTCCTGCCTCCGCCTCCCAAGTAGCTGGGACTACAGGCGCCCGCCACAACGCCTGGCCATTTTTTGGTTGCAGCCATCATTGTTGTTTGGTGGGCCCGGGGCTGGATTCAAACCCGCCAGCTCAGGTGTACGTGGCTGATGCCTTAGCCCGTTGAGCCACAGGCGTCGAGCCAGGTCCCAAATCTTATATATGATTATTATTACTGTAATAGTATTGGATCTACTCACAAAAGTAATGTATATTTACTGTAGAAAAGCTTTAACTTACACTAAATCATTAAGTAACAATATTATCCCATTAAGAAATAAGGACTATGTGCTTATATCCAGACTTCTTCTATGGAAAATGCACATTAAAAAAGATATTTTGCAAAAGATTTTATACTTTTTATCAATAATACATGCTTTAAGTTAGGCATGTTATTAAACATTACTACAACATAATCTTAATAGTTGTAAGGTATTTATCATATATACTCAAACATTTATTTAATTAGATGTTTATTAGATAGCACTATTGTTCTACATAGAAAGAATTAAATGGAGAGATTGCTTTCCTGGAGAAGTTTATTAACTGAACAAAACATTTAACAGAAGGTGACTCAGTATTGGTATCATTTAACCATATGTGGTAACACATAGAATCTTTATAAATAGTTGTTCTTATTCTATGAAAAGTAGCATAAATAAATGAATTTGTGTTGAAACAATCAATATATGAATACCTATTTATTTCTATCATATGTTTAAAAATAGCAGTCAAACCGCAAATCATTATTGTGCGGTGGTTACGAGTGTGGAACTGGGGTTGAGACTGGCCTGGATTTCTGTTCTAATTCTGCCATTTATTAGCTGGGTGACCTTCAGCCAGGTACTTAATCTCCCTGAGCTCTAATTTTTACACATGTAAGCTAGAGATAATAACTACCATACATGATTGATAAGGTGTTGGTAATATGCTGGCACATTGCCTGATATAGTAATCACTGAATACATGCTATTATTACTTGTTAATATTGCAATAATTCTGTGCATAGTCCATCATCCAGCTAAATTTCAAATGAGCTCCAGAGAGATCCCTAGAATAATTTCTAGTGGCTCACGTTAAGATGATTTTCTTTTCCCAAAATAATGTAAGTTTTTATAGTATTATATATGAAAGTATATGTAAAACAAGTTATTTCTGATACATTTTTACAAAGAATTAAGCTCATTTGGTTTAAAAGCCAATTAAGATTAATTTTACAGGGATATAAAATGTGCATTTTTCAAATTTGTTAATGCATAAACAATAAATTAGAGGTTTTTTAAGGGTCTACTATGAATACTCTGAGTAAGCATACAGAATTCAAATTAAAGATGTTCCATCATTCATTATAAGATATGAATTTTAGTTTTTAAATTTTGAATTTTACCCTTTAGAAAACAATCCAAAACTCTATTCTAGGACTGGTCTTGATTTCTTAATGGGAGCAAAGATTATATACATAAAGCTTTTATGGTGCTTCTTCATAAAAAGGGAAAATAAAATATTTATCTTGGAGAGTATGTTGAACTTTCTATTACATAACTCAAATAAAAAATTGACAAAATGTCCTTAACCAGTATTTTTAAACATCTCTCTTTTCCTTGTACTCCATACATTAATCCAGAATTTTTGTTTGTTTTTGTTTTCATTTTCTTCCTGAAAGCCCACCCATATTAAAGACCTTTTCTGGATACACTAAATAATTGTTGCAATTATTTCGCAATGCTAGTTATAAATAGGGTGAAATCATTCTTAATCGAAGCACAGGGAGTATTCACCACGGTAGCCTTACTGAGGCTCTCTGCTGACCATTTCCAAGACTGCAGCTTATTTTCATATTCTGCATTTAACCTACTTACTGCCTTGTTTTCACTTGGAAAAATCTGCAGGATTATCCAAATCCCTACCATCATTAAAACAGAGCTCATGTTAAAGATATTGTAATTTGAAATAGCTTAGCTATAAAGAGGCAAATCAACTATTTAATTTTCTGATTGAAATAAATGATGTATTTTCATATTAATTTTCAATAGATATTGAGTATTATGAGTCATCATACTGTTTGGAAATAAATTTATTTTCATGATGCCATTAGCTTTAATTTTTATGTATTGTGTAAATATGTTAATATGTATGTATTTTTGTAATTGAAAACAATGCTATATTGACCATGGTTTGTTTATGTTGTTTTTCTGTTATCTTTTTGTTAAAATGTTGTCAATGACTAAAAGACTAGCCATTATAAGTAAGTTAATCTTTTAGATAAGTTTTGAGATCAACTATCATGTGCAAGTTTACATAAAATTTAGATGCCACATCCTTAAGCAAATATTATTATCAGAGTAGCATATAACAGAGTATTCTGTTAATGGCAGAATAGCCTTTTTGGGTCATTAAGAATAATTGAAATGATATGAATTATTGTTGAGTTATGTGTGTGTATGGATTGTCAAGCTGTTATTTTTAAAACACTGGAGATGCAGTGTTTGCAGTTATTTTTAAAACACTGGAGATGCAGGATTTTATTTTATTTTTTTCATTTTTTGGATGGGGCTGGGTTCGAACCTGCCACCTCCAGCATATGGGATCAGTACCCTACTCCTTTGAGCCACAGGTGCCACCTCAAGCTGTTATTTCTAAATAAATTGGTTTCCAGTATACAAATGTAATCTAGGACTACATTTTCAACCAAGGAAAATAATTTAAGTCTTCGTTCTATTTAATAATCCTTTAAGTTATACTGCATTATCATAATTTTTACTGTGATATATTTTAGATTATATTTCTACAACACAAGACATGTACACAAGATATCTGTAGGTTCTAAGGATATTTCTAACTGCCTACTTTCTTTTTTTGTTATTAAATCGCAACTGTATACATTAATGCATTTATGGGGTATAATGTGCTGATTCTATATACAATTTGGAATACTTACATCAAACTGGTTAACATAGCCTTCACCTCACTTACTTAATTATTGTGTTAAGACATTTATACTCTACACTTAATACTTTCCTGGAGGGTGAGAAAGCAGAAAGGTTCAGAGATATTGAACTGCCTGCCCAAAGCCACACTGTTAATGAATGATGGATGTAAATTTTTATGTGAGGTGAATAATTTTTTTCCCACTACACCATACTGCATCTCATCATTATGGAAATTATACTAATTTACATAAATTTATAAAGCTCTGAGAAAATGAAACACATAATAAAATGACTTATTAGAAGTTAGAAAAAAGAAATATGGATCTGGAGCTGAAAATGCTGCTTCCCAAAGCTGGAGCTGCTATCTCAGGTGAAGGAGCTTGGCTATTAACATGAGTAATGAGAACAGTGTTTGATTATATGCTGACACGTCTCACGATTAACTCCAGCCTAAACCTCTTCTCTGTGCTTTAGATTTGTACACTCAATTACCTACATAACCTCTCCATTTAGATGCCTCATGCAAATCTCAGATTTGACATGTTCAAAGTGGGCTTCGTACTTTATCTTCCCCGTCTTTTCAATCCACAGTAACTAGTGCCTCATTTTCCTAATTGTTGAAAGGAGAAAGTTGGAAGTTATCCTCATTTCTGTGAATTCCTTTATTCTTCTTTTTCTAATTCAGCTACAAATTCTACCACATCCACTCCCAACACATATCTCACGTCTGCTCCCTTTTTTTTCCCATCTCCACTGCTGCTACCTTATTTCAAACTACCAAAATCTCTTGCCTTCATGACTCACTGTGCTAACTTGGTCTGCTTATTTCCATTCTTGTCTCCATGGAATCTATGAGTGATAATCTTAAAAGGTAAATTAGAGCATGCCATTCTCAGTTTAAACCTTTTGGCTGACGCTCATTTTATTTATACTGCTCTACGTGGTCTAAAATGTCTATCTGGCCCAGCTTTGCCTACATCATACTCCAGTCGAACAGACCTGTTTTTGATTCCTTGACACAGAGCAAATCCAACCCTACCTTAAATAACACTGCCTTTTTTAAAAAGGCATTTTTTTGAAATCTCGTTTTTAGTAGAATTTATGTGAAATTATTGAATTTGACATTAATTCAAAGAATAAAAATCTCTTCAGGGCAGAGCTATTATTTTGTTCATCATTGCTTCACAGCACATTGTGCAAACCCTGGCATCTAGAAAATACAAGTAAATCCTAGTTGAATGAATTAATCAGGTTGACATAGAGCTGAGCGCAATGGCTCACACCTGTAATCTTAGCAGTCTGGAAGGCCAAGGTGGGCGGATTGCTTGAGTTCAGGAGTTCGAAACCAGCTTGAGCAAAAGCAAGACCCATTCTCTACTAAAAATAGAAAAAAGAACTAGCCTGATGTTGTGGCCCATGCCCGGAGTCTCAGCTACTTGAGAAGCTGAGACAGGAGGATCTCTTGAGCCTAAGAGTTTGAGGTTCTGTGAGCTATGGTGCCATGGCACCTTACCCTACTCTGGCTTAGAAAAAAAAAAATTGGGTTGAAGTAGAAAGCTTGTCAGATTGAAGCAGACTGTCTAAATGATTTTTTTTTTTTTCATAACTCTCTAGACACAGTTTTATTTTGAAGATTTGCATTGTTTAGGCCTCGATTGCAACACATGAAGTTTACTTATGGATCAAATCATTTCTTACTGTCATTACTCAGCTCGAAAAGGATTCTAAAGTGCTAAACCATTTCCTTCTTATTTTAAAGCTGGGTTTTGCAGTTCTTTTCTTTTCAACACCTTTGCTGGCATCATTTCAACAACACAGTGAATTTCATTGAAAATGTAGTTGCCTGCGTTTCACAATAGATGTTCTCATGTATACGTACTATAAAATTTCAAAATCCTTTTGTAGCTTAGTGTCAGAGGTTAACTGAAATTGGAAATATCAAACCTCAGATTTATGATCCAAGCTCTATTCAGTCTTTTCATAAGAGTTTATGTGTCTCAGAATGACCATAAATTAAACATTAACTAAATTTTGAGATAAGAGTATATTGTTTGATGGTCTGTTAATTTAATTGGATTTTCTGTTTGTTTGATAAATCTACTGTATATTAATAGGGAATTTATCATTAAAAAAATCTTGTGCATTCCCCACACAATCTCTAAGTTGAGAGTAAATTTAGAGTATTTACTGAATTACATAATATCATGTTTTCAAGGCTGTCTTGCTTTTCAAATTTGGCTATTAACTGTAAGCTAAGCATTGGATTATGAGCCAGCATATGACTTTTTGAAATAAAAAGTGTATGTTTGTTTTTAAAAATTATAGCAAAAAATTTATCTCATGTAAATGAAATTATTTCATGATTAATTTCTTTCATGAATGCATTAAAAAATGATATAACAGGGATTTAAAAAACTGAACATGGAATTTTTCATGTATTTTCTTTCCCAATTGAGTTGTGCTGTTTTAATTTATAAAGGAATTTCAGCATAGCTATCTTGGTATTGCACACCCCACAGCCATAGCCTAAAGTGCCACAACTAATATACCACGTGTTTTGCTTATAATATAGAGCCACATCGCTAGGGAAAAGTAAAGCAAAAACAATGCTCTGTTGATGGCACTTTCACAAAATTGTAAATTTATTGGAACCAGGCCAAATTGTAATACTTGACATCATACCCATTCTGTTGCTGTAAACCGGGGATAGTATAAAGCAACTTTCACTGGCTAATGGCTGCTGTTTTTGCTTAAAATTAATTGCACATGTGTTTAATTATAGAGCAGCTCTTGAAAGTGATTATATAAAAATGTTATTTCTTCTTGGTCTTGCTCAGATCTCTCAAATTATAGTTCTCTAACTCTGAAAGCAACAATGAATTTTAATAAAGGGCAGGGTTTGCAAATTACTGTTACCAGGCGGCTGCCAAAGACTGAAAAGCCTCTTTTAGAAACTAAATAGAGTTCTATTGTTTTTGTTCACTTGTGAGAAGGGACCGGAATTACTTCAGTGGGCCTCTAGAGGGCGCGCTGAAGATGACTAGATGATAACTCCTTTGGTATATGTCTGGAGATGCCACCACCTTGGAAATGCTTTTGTCATAAGATTGGTTCAAAGGCCATTTCTGATGTTGCCTTCCATTTTAACAAGTTTTCATACCAAAGTTCAAAAGTAACATCATATGTATTTTCAAAGAACAGTGAGTTTACCCAGTAAACATTTAACACAAGGTTGCCTAGTTTTTCCATCATTCCCAGAAACTGCTATGATTCAGGCACACTTTTATGCAACGACTAATTTAGACTAATTTATCTTTGGTTCAAGCTGCCAAATCTAGCTGTATTCAATTTAGGAGCAACATGAGACAGTATAATGATGCAGCAACCTAATTATAGCTGTAGACTTTATACTAAAGTAAAATAGGGATTGAATATGTAGCTCTGCAATGAAAAGTAAAGAAGAAAGTACACTTGAATCACATTTGGAATCAATACACTTTTCACCTAAGCATTTGGCAGTTTTTAAGAAACAATTTATGAAATTACAGAAGGATAGGTTTATGGTGAAAACCATGATTGTCAACTGAATTTAAAATATGAATTTTTAGAATGTTTTCTATATGTTAAATCTATGCTTTTTACTTTTGTGTGAGTAATTGTATCCAACATATATACTTAAAATATCAAATACCACTGAAGAGATTACAATGAAAAATTACAATCCTTCATCTTCCTCCTCATCAATCCTGGTCCCTGCAGGTAAAAACTTTTAACTTTTTAAGACTTTTTATCTCAATGGTTATGGTAGTTAAACAAAACATTTGTAAATAGTATGTGTAAACTGTGCTTCCTTGTTTTATCTACTTTTGAACATGCACAATTAAATTTTTGTTCTATACATGATGTATTCACCCCTTCTAAAGCTTAGCAGCTCCTCTTCCCCTGACCTCTTTCTGTATATCGGTATCGGCCTCTTTTTAGTAAAATTGATGAAGGATATTTATGTCTGGGCTCATGGAAATATTGTTCACTGGAGAGCCAATGTGCGAACTATATTTCTTTTCTTGAGTCAACATTTGTTTCCTGCACATACACATACTTATTAATCACCTCATTTTTCCTTTGCATAATTTTCATCTTTATCTAGGCCTCTCAAATGTTCTTACATTTGCACTTTTATCCAGAAGTCTCCTTTCCAAAATTTTTAATTCTGTTCTGTCACATGTCACTTCAGACAGCACTTGTCAAGGCCCGGGGCTGGCCATGTCTATGGCCCAGCTTAACTAGGGTCAGGACGTGGACCACTAAGTTACCTTGCTCAGGTTCAGTTTCTCTTAGATGCCTGAGGGCTACCTACTTCAGCTGGAGAGAAAGAGAGAGAGTCTTAGACAGAGTAAAGCAGTCTTCTTAGAAAGATAGATCTTAGTCTTTAGCAGAGCTTTGTATACTTCAACAGAGAAATACTGTGCTGGCATTCTGCAGGCAGGAGAGGAGACAGAGTAAGCGAGTTCATGATAGAATGCGCATGCTCCTTGATTGCCTTCTCCTGCAGCCTAATATAAGGCTGGTCTCATGGCACTCAACACCACAGGTGTACAGACTGCCAATTCACCACTGCTCTCATCTCGCGAGCTCTCATTCTTGTTAGGAAAGCTAAATCCCTTTCCATGTTCTTTTCACCCAGGTATTCCACATTGAGCTATACAGGTATTTCTTATAACCCTCACTTCTCCTAGCCATAGGGTATACGGGCTGCAACACTGTTCCAAACTCTTCCAGACTATCTTGCAAGGTACTATTTCTTTTGAGTAAACTAGCACCCTACAAATCGAATTCATTGCCCCATTTTACAGGCTAGAAGAGAACCAGAAAGCTTTGCGGAATCTTCCTGTATCATGAAACTCAGAATTCATTCAGAGTTTCTGACTCATACCCCAGGGCACTATTGACTTTTTAACAAAGTCGTGAGGTAAGTATATTTTCTATTTGAAACTATAGAAACATTCAAGTTTCTCAGAAAACTGTCTTAGAAAACTTAATACATAGAAAATATTCAAATTCTCAAAGAGATAAGAAGAGCACAGTCATGCACTGAATAACATTTCTGTCAATGACAGACCATGGACACAATAGTAGAATTATGTGATTATAATGGAGAAGAAAAATTCCTATCAATCATCTAATGACATTGTAGTTGTCATCAGAACATCATAGCCCAATGCATTCCTCAGGTGTCTGTGGTAATTCTGATGCAAACAAATCTACTACTCTGCTAATTGTATAAAATACAACTCATACAATTATGGATGATACATAATACTTGAGATGATAAATGACACATTATTGATTTACATATTAATATTTATTGTAGTATATGTTTATCATCACTTTAGAATGTACTCCTTCTAGTTAAAAAAATGTTATCTGTAAAATAAGGGCTGGTAGGTCCTTCAAGAAATGTCCCCGAAAGAGTCATTGCTGTCATAGGAGATGACAGCTCTTTGTGTGTTACCCTCCCTGAAGACCTTTCAGTGAGATAAGAGGTGTAGGTGGCAGATACTATTATTGATAATCTTGCCCTTTTGTAGGCCTAGGCTAATATGTGTATTTATGCCTTAGTTTATGAATATGAAAGACTAATAAGTTAAAAAAAAAGAAAAATGTTTACAGAATAAGATTTTAAAGAATTAAAATCTTTTGAATATTTTCAGTACAATGTGCTTGTATTTTAAGCGCATGTTATTACAGAAGAGTCAAAATGTTAAGTTAATGCAGTAAAAAGTTATAGTAAAATAAGGTTAAATTTTATTAAAAATATTTTTTAAATAAATTTAGCATAGCCTAAGTGTACAGTGATTATACAATCTACAATACTGTCCTAGGACTCCTTGTTCACTCACCAATTTATCCAGAGCAACTTGCAGTTTTGTACATTCTATTCATGGTAAGTGCCCTTTATGAAGGCACCATTTTAAAAAATATTTTTTACCATATATTACTGTAATGTTTCTAAACCATGTTTAGATATACAAATATTTACCTTTGTGTTACAATTGCTTACATTGCATTAATGTCCTGTACAGGTTTATAGCATACAAACAATAGATCATACCCTATAGCCCAGATGTATACTATATTATACCACTTGTGTTTGATTTAGTACACTCTATGATTTTCCCATCTTGAAATCGCCTAATCATGTATTTCTTGGAAAGTATTCTCATCATTAAATGACATATGACTCAATAGAATGTGCAGAAGAAATAAGCCCAACCATAAAACAACCTTCTCTCTCCAATGACTAGCATTGTAATTGAAAAAGATGGAAAAAATATCAAAATGTTTCTACAACTTCCTCCCTCGGGAAGGAAAGCACAGTTTGAAATAACTGTGTATATTAATTTAGAAACGTAATGATATAATATGAAAATGTTGGCATTAAAATTACACTTCACAAATAGAATCTTCTTTTATTAGTTTCTCAGCACATTCATTTAGGTTTGGGTGTGGATAAATAATAGTCCTCTTTTTATTTTTATCGGCATAGAATACAAATTGGTAAACCACGACCGTCCAACCAAACCCAACCACTGCCTATTTGTATGTAAAATTTTATTAGGGCACTTGTTCTTAGGTGAATTTGTTTATGTAGCATCAGCAGCAGGTGGTTTTGCACTACAGAGGCTGACATGATTAGTTCTGATGGCTCTTTATAGAAAATGACAAATTTCCTCTCATGCTTTTGGATTTCGTTATAATTATGTAGCAATACTTCATAATGATACACAAACATACATGTATGTTCTTTGGATGAAGTGGCAACTTCTCTTACATGTGACCTCACCACCATAACCCTTCATTAAAATTCTATACTTTTTCTGTTCATTTTTGAAAGCTTTTTAATAATAAGCAATAAAGTAAGCAGTATTTCAAAGAATAAAACAGTGTTTCCTTTTTATTTCCTTGCTGTTACTGTCCACCATACATTCAGTTTTACCTACTTGTCTGTCAGAAGCAGAATTTTATATTCATTTTTATTACGTTGTGAATATTTCTTATTTTGCTAAAGTTTTTATTTTTTCCTTTATAGCCTCGTCTATCCTCCAGCACCCTGAGACCTCTCAATCTCATATTTATTGCCTCATTTTTCATCCTTCCAACCTTTTCCTAAGGCTTGTATAATCAGACAGCATCATATACATCCACAGAGCAGTCTGAAGCATTTTCTCAATAGTACGACGCCTTGCAAATCTCAGCAGATTTGATTAGTTTTAAAGGATGGGAGCCAATTTTTAATGGTTCCCTTATTATAAGTGCAAAACAGCATGTTCAATCATCTCTTTACTGATGGGTGTTCAGGTCATTGCCAACGCCACAGCTTTTGTGCACTAAACATTACGTGCAGACATGCTGTACAATTCTTAGACAAACATTCTCACATATTGTCAAGTTTGTTTCCACAAATTGCGGATCTCCTGATTTTTTATTTATCTTTTAGTCACTGTTTCTCAAGTGAGCTCTTTCACTACCCACTTGGGCTCGTTAAAAATGCACATGATTGTATTCTCCAAACAGATTCTGACTTAACAAGGCTTGGGGTGTGGCTCAGACATCTCTCGGTAATTCCCTTTGTGATAGCAATGTGCCCTAAAGTAATAAACCATAGCCCTAACTTCATCTAAAAACCTTCTTCCCACATTTGTTAGTTAACAATTTCCTCCTTAGAACGAACATCACTTTCTCTTCATACCTCTCTTGGTACCTCTAATTTTCGTATTCTTTGTTTTTTTAAATCTGCCTTAGACTGTCAATTCCACATTTTTGAAACCTCTTGAACAAGATTTTTCTTTTAAGGTCTGATATTTTTTCTCCATAAATCTAATCAATTCATACATCCGTTTCTTAGAAAACACTGACAATATCAACAAGGCTCTGGTGAATTTGAAAGTATAAAGAAAGATAAAGCCTGTGGGTTTATTGAACGTATGGTCTAGAGAGAAGATAGGAAAGGCAAACAACAAAACAAAACACATACTGGAACAATTTAACGATAATATAAGGAGTTGTAAATAATTCGGATACTTGCTTCTTAGCAATAGACCTCATGGCATGGTGCCATTCCTGCCTGACCTTGGAGCTGATGCTGGGCTCATGGCCAATGAGCATATCTTTCTACACATTCCCAACAAAAATGTACAGGCAGATGATAGAAGGCTTTCTCAAGCCTTGAGACTTAGGTTCAGTGATACCCACAAGAAATAACTGTATTTTTAACAGTTGAAACTTCTTTTCTTTGGAAATGTTATTTTACCAAAAATAACATAATTAGACGATTTGATAAATGAAGACTTAAAGGAAAATTCTGTGCATTTTTTCATAACACATTCATTCTCTGTTAATGCTTAGAGTTTCTGAATATTTTTCTTGTTATTTATTGTAGATTTTTAAGTGTGTGTTGGACTATTATCAAAAGCCTGCACCAGAGAATCAGACTTTCTGGGATTGAGTTCAGGTTGGACCATTTACTGGTGATGTAGTGTGAGGTAAGTTCCTTCTCGTTGGACTGAAGTTCCTTTTCTATACTACAGGGACATGAATTATTATAATATCTATTCTGTGGATTGAGTATGGGTGGAAAATAGATAAACCATGGGAGACTGTGTGAACAGTGCTTGGTATAAAGGACAAGTTAAAAAACATTAGAAGTATCTCCATAACAATAAACATCCCCTGTTTATTTTTCTTCATATTATAAGAATATCATATGTAAAAGATATCCGTCTTTGTTTGGAAATCTTCAAGATATAATTCTTAAATATTACCCTTAAGTTTATCAGTATAATCTATAGAGTGTATATTAAAATAAACAAAAAAAGATAAAAACAAAACAACTAAATAAATAATGGGAGAAAAAAATCCACTAATCTGACACATCTATTCAGCAGCATCATTTTATATGTGTAAATATTTTAATAAGTCAAATATATACATGTACATGTAGTTTATAAATGTGCATATAGTATATGCATATCTCTCTATATATATATTTCTGGGTTTATACACTTACATTGATCTATCACTTTTTAAATAAACTTACATTTTGAAAGTATTAATGAGAGTACTTTTTCCTTCCTAAATGAAAGCACTCATTTTAAGACATCTTTCTAAAGCAATAACAATTTTAATCTATATCATTTTATAAAATATTATAAAAGATAATGAAATAATAATCTACACTTAATAAAATTTTGTATAGCTTCCTTGATAAGAAAAACTGAATTATTTCTCAGATTTGACAAGTTATAATGTTTAATGTTATTAAAGTTGAGAAATGTTTCAAAAGAACAAAGATACAAAAGAACTCTGTAGCAATTCATAATGTGTGATAATGTTTTATTTTTTCTTTTCATAAAATGTGTTACCTATACTGTAATAGGCAATGTGCTTTTTACTTATGATACATTGTGACACCTATGGTCTTTGTCCTCTAAAAGGTTATAATCTACTGGTAGATATTTATAAATTAGTTAGTAATTATAATATAGCAAATACTTATTTTAACAGTATGAATTGTTTCATTATATCCAAGGGGCCAGGTTTTTCAATAATTCATCTAAGTTTTAATGACATTGTAACAAGTGTTGCTACTGTAATCCTAAAGGAAAACACCTTGGCCAGACTTGGGAATTGGAGGCTATCTTACAGTATTAATGTGAGATCTACATTACAGGTATGGAGTGTTCTGAAAGCTGACTTTATGAAATAAATGTAACACAATTTTTACTAAAGTAGCTCTAACTTAATCTTAGCTATAAGTAAAGGATTATCAGAGTGAGAAGAACAGAGAATACATTTCTGGAATTTCTGCAATGTTTGGAGTAAATTTCCAATATTCACAATCATTCTTTCCTTGTTAAGGAAGCAGAAAATGTGGAGGAAATAAATGCTTGACAAAAGTGAGTTTTCTCTATTTCCCCTTGAGTTGAAGAAATAAAAAATAATGAAGTTGAAGGTCATTATTGTTTAACTAAGTGCAATTTTCATCCAAAATGAGTTTATGTCTAGATAGTCATAGCTTAGCTAATCAGTATTGTGCACATTCATTGTGCTATTTTTCTTTCTATATTTGTCTTAGAAAGCCACTTAAAAATGCTCTTATTTTCTGTCTTCCCATTAGCTTTTTATAAAAATTCACCCTGTCTATGAAAACTGTCTATGAAAACTGTCTAGCAACAGTTTTACTTCCCACAAAAGGGGAACTTGTGTGTGTGTGTGTGACCCATGGTGTTTTCTAAATTTAAACTATGTACTTAGTTGATATTCTTGAATTTTGAAAGGTTAAAATTTAGCCAGTAGAAGTATCGTATTTGCTGTTCACAAATAATCATAATAACAAAAATGTAAATTGCATTTCTTTATAAATAAATACCCATCCCAGTTTTACACTGCAGTTTCTAAAATAGAAATTTCAGTGTGACCTTAAAGTCTGCAGTGAAATTACACAGATTCACAGCATATGAACAAGTAAATATCATAATTTCTGCTACACAATTTTAGATACAAAATTATTTACAAATTCTTACTAATTTAAATATCAAATAGAAGATAATATTTTCCTTTTAATACTTTAGAATGTATAATAGAAATTTCTTCTCTTCCTTGTTTTCTAATTAATTCATGTTTTTAAAATTTTCATTAATATTTTATAAGATAAAGACAATAGTACATAATTCCCGGGGTCTTAGTGACAAATAATGGGAATAACATATATGAAGCACCTAACTAGATATTGAAGTTTATTCAATAAGTATTACATTATTAGTTTGTCCTCTAATTGTTTTGCAGGAAAAAATTTTTACCTTAAATATATATTCAGTATATAGAATATTTAGGATAGTTAGTAATGTACAGTTTCATGATGGTGTATCACATTATTTTGATTTTTAAGAATAATTTGTTTTCTGATGACCTGATAATTATCTTGTTAAAATACCTTCCTGGCCCATGTACTACTGGAGAATTTTACATCACATGATGCAAAATAAAAAGAATTGCAGTGATGTGGCAAATATACAAGTTACTTTACATGCAGGTGGCTTTAAGGGAAAGATATTAACAAAGTACTTTAAATCATTCCAGATTTGACATATTAAATGGCATGAAATTTAAAAATACTATTTGTGGTGATTTCTAGCACAGGAAATATAAAGGTAAGCTTGCATCCATGGAATTTGAAATGCCGGGTGTATGGAAGTTATTAAGGTTATCACCATGACAAAATGCAAATAATTTTTGTGAAGAATTTTCAAGAAAGACATGAAATATTTAGAATGCAATGAACTAGTTGTATCAAATGATATTTTAAAAAGAAGATTCATACTATTCTTTTTATTTATTTTCATGCTGGAATTTAGGATTTCTTAAAGAAATTTTACAAGCATAAATAAAAAGATATTATTGTTCTTATATGCCTTACTTTTGTTCAAAAAGAAAATATATTTTTAGAAAGTAGTAATTGAACAATAAAAAAAATCATTTGGAGGAAATGTAAATGAACTTTTATGTCAATTCTGGGTATCTAATTCAAAGTACACTATTAAAATTTAAAGTTAGATAGACAAATATTTATCAAAGATCTACTATGGTCAATGCATTGTGTCTGGGTTTAAACTATGATGTCTGTCACTGATGACACAATTTCCATCACATAGATCTATTAAAATGATGACGAATGTAGAACATTCTTGCTACATGCTGGGTTCTTTATAAAACGCTTTAACTTCATGTTCGCTTAATTTTCCAACCCCCTAGTAGATAGTTATTGTGTTTCTAATTATACAACATGAAGGAATTAACAACTTGCAAAGGTCTCAACTAACTGAACCTAAACCTGTGTCACCTTATCCTAAAGGCAGCTCTGAATCTTACCTCAAAGATATGCTCCTCAATGAATGATAGATCACTAAAGAGATTAAGGAGGAAATTAAAAATTTTCTGAAACCCAAAGAAATGAAAACACGGCATATCCAAATCCAGGGGAAATGGCAAAAGCAGTAATAAGAGGAACATTTAAAGCAGTAAATATCTATATTCACAAAAATAATAAAAACTTTAAGTAAACAACCTAACAATACATGTCAAATAACAGGAAAAAGAAGAGGAAACAAAATCAAAACCTCGTAAAAAAAAAAAAAAAAAGAAAGTGAGAATGAGGGATGAGGGTCAGAGTGATGGAACTGAAACAAAAATGAAGAGCAAGAGAAAAAGAAATAAAGAAAGAGAGAGAGAGAGAGAGGAGGGGGAGAGGAAGGAAGGAAGGAAGGAAGGAAAGAAAAAGTTGATTTTTGGAAAAGGTACACAAAATTGACAAGCCCAACCAGATTGACTAAGAATAAAACAGAAAAAAAACAAACAAGTAAAGCAAAAGAAAGATGGAAAAAAAGAGCTTACAACTGTTACTGAAGAAATTCAAAGGAACTTTAGAGACTATGATGAGCAACTATATGCCAATAAATTGGAAAACCCAGAAGATATGGATAAATTCCTAGACACATGCAGCCTACAAAGATTGAACCAGGAAAAAATTTAAAACCTGATAAACCAACAACAAGTAACAAGATAGAAGTGGTAATAAAACATTGTCCATCAAAGAAAAGTCCAGAACTGCATGGCTACATTGCTGAATTCTATCAATTATTCAAAGAAGAGCCAATACCAATTCTAACTATTAAAAAAAAAAATAGAGGAGAAGGGAATACTCCCAAGTTCACTCTACATGGCCTCTATCTATCACCTTGATACCAAAATCAGATACTGACACAATGAAAAATGAAAACTATAGGCCAATATCTCTGATGAACATTAATGCAAAATACTAGAGAACAAAATTCAGCCACACATTAAAGTTTATTCATCATAATTAAGCAGCGTTCATTCAAGGAATGGAAAGATGGGTTGACATATGCAAGTCAGTCAATGTGATACAACATATTAACACAATGAAGAACTAAACTATATGATTGAATAAATTGATCCTGAAAAACATTTGATAAAATTCAACATCACCACCCTCTAAAATGTGTATACTTTACCTTACATGATAGAAGTCCTGTGTGATAGAGCCACAGCTAAGTCTCATACTGAATGCAGGAATACTGAAAGCCCTTCCTCTTAGATTTGGAATAAGGCAAGGATGTCACTTTCAACAAAGTACTGCAAGTTCTAGCTATATTAACCACACAAGAAGAGATAAAGGGACCTCAAATTGAAAAGGAAGAAATCAAATTATCCTTGTTTGCAGATGACAGAACTTATGTCAAGAGAAACCTAAAAACTCCACCCAAAAACTATGGAACTGATTAACAAATTCAGTAATGATGCAAGATACAAAATCAGTGTCAAAAATCAGTATAATTTCCATATGTCATCAATAGGCAAATTGAAAAATACACCAGAAAAGTAACCCCATTCACAATATCTAAAACTAAAATAAAATCCCAAGGAATAAACTTAACCAAGGAAATAAAAGCTCTCATAACGATAGCTAAAAAACATTGGTGAGAGAAATTGAAGAGTACACACAAAAAAATGAAAAGACATTCCAACTCATGTGTTGGAAGAATTAAAATTGTTAACGTGTCTATATAACACAAAGAAATTGACAGCTTCAGTATAATTCCCACCAAAGTACCAATGGCCTTCTTCACAGAATTAGAAAAAATAATCCTATGATTTATAAGGAGCCACAAAAGACCCAGAATAGCCAAGCCAGCATGAGCAAAAAGAATAAAATTGGAGGAATCACATTACCCTACTTCAAATATACAACAGAGCTGTATTAACCAAACCAGCACAATACTGGCATAAAACCAAGCACGTAGACCAACATAACAAAATAGTGTACCCAGAAATAAATCCACGTATCTGTTGTTTGACAAACTTGCAAAGAAGATACAGTGGAGAAAGGACAATATCTTCAACAAATGGTGCTGAAATTACTAAATTCTGAAATTCCTAAACATTGTAGAAATGCTTTAGGACACTGGTCCTAGCAAGGATTTCTTGATAATGCCCCCAAAACACAGGCAACCAAAGCAAAATTAGACAAATGGAATCACATCAAGTTAAAAGTTTCTGCACAACAAAGAAAAACAATCAACAAAGTGAAAAGACAACCCATAGAGTCAGAGAAAATGCTTGCAAACTATCCCTCTAACAAGGCATTAATAACTAGGATATATAAGGAGCTCCAACAACCCATCAAAAAATCAAACCATCATATTAAAAAATGAGCAGATGATCTGAATAGACATTTATCAAAGAAAAAAACATACAAATTACCATCAAGTGTATGAGAAAACGCTTAATGACATTTGTCATCAGAGAAATGCAAATCAAAACTACAATGAGATATCATCTCACCTCTATTAAAATGGCTTTTATCAAAAAAACAGGCAAAAACAAATACTGGTGAGGATTTGGAGAAATGGGAACTCTCAGACACTGTTATGAAGAATATAAAGTAGTGAAATCACTGCAGAGAACAGTATGGAGGTTTCTCAAAAAAATAGAAATAGAACTATCATGTGACATAGTAGCTCCACTGCTGGGCATATATTTAAAGAGGCAAACTCAGAATGTCAAAAATATATCTGCATTCCCATGTTTATTGCAACATTACTCATGGAATCCAAGATATGAAATCAATTTAAGGGTCCATCAATGGATGAATGGATAAACCAGTGTGTGCACACACACAGTGGAATATTATACAGCCATAAAAACAAATGAAATTCTGTTCAACAACATGGATGGCACTGGAGAACATAATGTTAAGTGAAATAAGCCAAGCAAAAAAAGACAAATATTACATGTTCTCAGTCATAGGTGGGAGCTAAACATTAAAACAATCTCATGGAAAACAGAGAGTAGAATAATAATTACCAGAGGCAGGGAAGGGTAGAATGGAGGAGGGGGATAAAGTGAAGACTGTGAGTGGATGAACAAATATAGTTGGATAGTATAGAATGAACAGTATTTGATAGCACAACAGTGGCTATAATCAATGATAAGTTGAGGTACACTTTATAATAACCAGAAGGATTGAATCAGAATGTCCCTAACACAAAGAAGTAATAAATACCGGAAGTGATGGATACCCTAATTACTCTGATTAGATTAATACACATTGTATGCCTGTGTCAAAACATCATAGGTACTCTATTAATATGTAATAATTTAAAATATAAAATAAATAAATAGAGGATTTCACATGCTATTTTTCTATGCTAAGTAATTGAACAGGTCTTATATATTAGATTGATATAGGCTATTTATAGCTTTAAGGTTCTCTCTAAAAGTGTTAGGTATAAAAAAAGATACTGAAATATTGTCTGAATGAAGTTTATTAGGTAAATTTTCAACTGCATACAAAGAAAAAGTAGAGATTGATGTATATTAGTAAGTGATTAAAATTGAAATATTATCACTTCTCATATACACACAGTTACAGTTTGAATTATTATAAAACTAGATGAAAGATCTTATATTTAAAAGTTTATAGAGCTTCTGGAAAACAATAAATACCCTACATGCAGAATTTGTTCTGTTCATGACAGGAATCAGAAAAGCTCATTATAGACAGATTATTGGTAATCAAATATAGTAGATTAACAACATTTTTAGTGAATTCAGTAAAAAATCTGCTGTGGTTGGAATAGTCATATACATATAAAAAATGAGATGTATACTTAAATCTATTACAGCAGAAGAATACATAATGATAGATGTAAAAGAAGTACAAGTTAAGTTATCTTTGATATATCTAGAGTACCTGTGCAAACATACTGAACTACAGTTTGTCCCACCCCCACC
The DNA here is from genome assembly GCA_963573935.1 of Arctocebus calabarensis. Classification (NCBI taxonomy): domain Eukaryota; kingdom Metazoa; phylum Chordata; class Mammalia; order Primates; family Lorisidae; genus Arctocebus; species Arctocebus calabarensis. The sequence continues at coordinate 32,837 of CAUYON010125499.1, forward strand.
CCCATACATTAACGGTGATGAAAATTAGAGACATCTGACCTGGGAAGTGACAACAATTTCTTTTTTTTCTTTTTAAATTTTTTTTTACATATACATGTGTTTATTTGATTTCTACTTTTTGCCTTCACAAAATTAAAAAGGCTTAAAATGTAATAACAATAACAATATTTAGGATAAGGACTAGAAACAAAACCTCGCAAAGAACGAAGATAAATAGATTCAGAAAAGAAATCAGACAATTACTGCAATGAAATATTGACCAATAATAATGCAAAGAAAGTAACATTCACATTGTCAAATAAGAGTATGTCTATTATAGA
>CAUYON010125503.1:0-18036 GCA_963573935.1 Arctocebus calabarensis
GAGGATCTCGGGGTGCATGAGGATCAGGGGGAGGATGAGGATCTGGGGGAGGATAAAAATCTGGGGGAGGATGAGGATCTGAGGGAGGATGAGGATCTGGGGGAGGAAGAGGATCTAGGGAGGGTGAGGATCTCAGGGTGCATGAGGATCCGGGGGAGGATGAGGATCTGGGGGAGGATGAGCATCTCGGGGTGGATGAGGATCTGGGGGAGGATGAGGATTTGGGGGAGGATGAGGATCAGGGGGTAGATGAGGATCTCGGGAGGATGAGGATCTCAGGGTGGATGAGGATCAGGGGGAGGATGAAGATCTGGGGGAGGATAAAAATCTGGGGGAGGATGAGGATCTCGGGGTAGATGAAGATCTGAGGGAGGATGAGGATCTGGGGGAGGATGAGGGTCTCGGGAGGATGAGGATCTGGGGGAGAATGAGGATCTGGGGGAGGATGAGGATCTCGGGGAGGATGAGGATCTGGGGGAGGATGAGGATCTCAGGGAGGATGAGGATCTCGGGAAGGATGAGGATCTGAGGGAGGATGAGGATCTGGGGGGGGATGAGATTCTCAGAGAGGATGAGGATCTCAGGGAGGATGAGGATCTGGGGGGGATGAGGTTCTCAGGAAGGATAAGGATCCAGGGGAGGATGAGGATCTTGGGGAGGATGAGGATCTCAGAGAGGATGAGGATCTCAGGGAGGATGAGGATCTGGGGGAGGATGAGAATCTCAGAGAGGATGAGGATCTCAGGGAGGATGAGGATCTGGGGGAAGATGAGAATCTTAGGGAGGATACGGATCTGGGGGAGGAGGAGGATCTGGTGGGGATGAGGATCAGGATGAGGCTGAGGCTTCTGGTAATCACAGCTCATTTGGAGCCTCTGCATCCTCTCTGTAAAATGTGTACAATGGCACTCACCTTGACATGAGCCACGTCTGAGTTGCTGTGAGCCCACTCCCCCATCCTGCTGAGTAGCGACAGTTCCTGGAAGTCGAGGATGTTCATGGAAGCCTCAGCGTTTGCCTGCTGTTATTCTCACTGCCATCTTTGTTGTCATTGAACACCCAACTCTCAGAGCTGATGTGAGACACCCATGGAAGAAAAGGGCTTCTCCAGAGGGCGTTGTCTGAGATGCAGCCTCCACATGGGCCACACTGGCAGAAGTCTGGGTGGTACTTTCAGCTATGTCATCCAGGAAAGGCCAAGCTCCTCAGACCCAGGTCCCTCCCAGAGCTGGACAAATGTGCTGAGAGGGAGCAGAGAGGCTGCAGCCCTGAAGTGAAGAGTTGGGAGGACATTTTCAGCTCACCACATGCTCTCAAATAAGATTATCTAATTTACTCTTCACTGCAAACCTGTGGGGGAAATGTCAGTACCTGGTCTCATCACCAGGGTTGCTTAGGTCCAGAGAGAGTAAGTAATTTGCAACAATCTCACAGCTGGCCTGGATTTAAACTCCTACCTTGCCGCTCCTCAGGCCGTGTGATCCCCTCTTACCCTGAAGGTAGCCTTGTGGGACTCCATCCAACATGTACAAAGATGAACAGAGTAAGAATCCTACAGTCACACTTGACCTTGCGGGTGTTGATAATGAGGAGGGAGGAGAGGAAGAAAAGAGAGGATCCTGGTACTTACTTAGGGCTTCACCTGAATCCTATAAAAGCAGCATTCTCTTTATCACTCCTGTGCAGGGGAGGAAATTGAGGCCCAGAAGGGTAAGCAACTTTCCTCAAGTTTCCCAGCAAGCCTTCCCCAAAGGCTTCCTGCTGGCTGGTGTGTTGGCACACAGATGGGGACAGGCTGGATGGGGACGTGTGGAGGCTGATGTGTCCTAGGAGAATCCTAGGACTTCAGAGGAAGCCCAGAGCCTCCTCAGACTATATGAACTCACTGAACCCTGACAAGTACCACTACCTGCCCTTCTGTGAAGTATGATTTACGATCGTTGGGTTTCAAAGATGAGGACGTCATGGCCCAAAATGGTTTAAGTCATTTGCTCAGAGTCAAAGTCAACTGCTCCCTGTGTAGATATCTCTGTCAGCATACAGACGATGCATGTAATGGTTTCATTCTTTTTTTTTTAATTTCAAATTAATAGGGTCAATGTGAGGGTACAAATGTTTCAGTTACATTCTTTTCGTTTCTAAGGTAAAGTTTAGGCTGTAGTTGAGCCCTTCACCCAGGACTCATGCTAAACACGCCCACATTGTGCACATTAGCTTTTGTTCTGTTAGAATCAGAGTGGATGTGTGACAATTGAACCCTGACCCTCCCCTCGTCTTCTGTCCTTCCTTCCCTTCTCCGGCAATTTTTACTTCCAGGAGAGCACTCAGTGTCGTGATGGAAGCACTGGTGTCCTTGATGGTCCTGCTTTCTCACTTTATGGGCAGAGACATTTGGACTTGGACTAGGCGGGGACTTGCCTTGAATGTCAGTGGTCCAGCTGGAGCACCTGGACATCCTCTGGCCCTGCCACACTGTGGCTGTGGTCTAGCCTCTGTGTCATGGTGGCCTCACCTACAAAGTGGCGGTATCCTTCCCCACACAGCAGCTGTGCGGTGTCTGTGAGGTGATACAGGGGCAAAAGCTTGCCCATTTCCCGAAATGGCCCCAGCCCTGGGCAGAGCACACCCTCTGGGTTCTAGCGACTCCATCTCTGCACCAAGACATTCTCCTTGGTGCTGAGGAGCAGAGACTCGGGACACAGGCCTCTGGGCACCTTGGCAGAGAGAAGATGAAGCACGCTGACTTATTTCTTTCCTTGAAATTCAAATAATGATATTTCCCCCTCCTCTTCTTCAAAAGTGACTGGGTGGTTGCTCTATGAATATGGATTTTTGATGATGTTTAAGATCGCCCATAAAAATCTAGAAGCATTTGAACTACTGCTAGTAGGCAAAAAGCAAAGGGGCTGGTTTCTTTTCATCGGAGTGAACGAGATCAGAGGCTTTATTGCTCTGTAGGTTAAAAGGTACTCCTAAGAGTTGAGAGGGAGTGACGAGAGGTTCAAACAAATGCCTCCTATGAGTTTACTAAAAAACAAATTATCCGTCCTGAAGGAAAGAAGGGATCATTTGAATGCGGCCCTGCTTCTCAGGCCAGAGCAATTTTTCCTGCCTCGTGTCTGTGCACCAGCGTGGCTGATCAGGCAGCCTCTGTCTGTGAGATCAGAATTAATTAAACTGCGCTTAGTTCACGCTTTTCGTGCTGTTTGAGTCGGAGAACTGTTTGAAACAGGATTCCCGCTGATGAATGGGTCTGTACAATTACCAGTGACAATACTGCACAGCCCCCGAGCACCGGACTGAGCATGGAGGCCTTCTGAGCGAGGTCAGCCAGGCCTCGGGATAAGAACCTGTGTTGTCCCCAAAGATGGCAAGGTTATTTTCCAAAGGACAACCAACCCTTCTCCCCACCCTTTTTAGGAGAAGGGAAGATGGTTGCAATTTTCTGTTGGTATGAAAAGCGGTGGGTGTGGTGTTGAGAGCCAGCCTTGGAGTCACACCCACCTGAGACCCTCTCCTTCCTCTGACTATGGAGCTCTGAGAGCGTCCTCTGCCTTGTCTGTAAAACCATGGTGATACCTACTGTGTAGGCTGACCTGAGGACTAAAGAATACACAGGAGGGGAGGCGTCCTGTACTGTGCCTAAGGATTAGTGGGCGCTGGGTAAGGGCCCTGCGGCTTATTTTGACATCTCTGACTTGAAGTTGCCGAGGTTGGAGTGTGGCTGCCGCATGACATCAGACTGCAGAAGCAGTTCTGAGAACTCCCTTCCTGCTTAATGAATGAAGACAGATTCTAACAGCTGGGGCCAGACAAAGGAACATGTGTCAGGCTCCGGAAGCGCCCGGGGAGCAGGGAGGAATCTGGGTGAAGGGCAGGGCAGAGTGGGCCAACACCGCGTGGGCCAACGCTGCCCGCTTCCGCTTCCCAGAATTCCTAAGGCCCCATCAGTTCTACCCGATTCTGCCTTCTTCGAAAGCGGTTATGAGCCAAAACAGAAGAATGTACCAAACTTCCTTTCCAAGCAGTGAAAGAGCCTCCAGGTCATGAATAGCTTTCTTCATGTGGACATGCACCCCTCAAAAGGATAAGGGCATGCCTTCAGATATTCAACTCCGACATGTTCCCCTCCTGATGCAATGATCACACTTAGCAATACAACCAAAAGGTCCAAAGTAGCGATTTGAATGGAAATGATAGTTTTCTCAGAAATTGTTGCCTTTGATATCTGAAAGATGATTAAAGATGTCCAAAATGCCCATGCATTAAATGATGATTAAAGATGTCCGAAATGCCCATGCATTTCAATGAAGAAAACAGGGAATTCATACAAGCAACCCTAGAATACCCTCTCCGGTCTTGAAAGCAGGCAAGACTTTTCCCCACTTACTTGCTGTAAGACTGTGAAAAAAAAATTATTAGCTTCTCTGGGCTATAGTTCCTACATCTCTAAAATGAGCTCTTGTGAGGATAAAATGCAAATAGAGTCATGCAACAGGGATACATCCTGAGAAACGCATGGTAGGGCATTTTGTTGTGTAGACGTCACAGAGCACTTGCCGAGGCCCTGGTGGCACAGCCTGCTGCACACCCGGGCTCTGTGCTACAGCCTGCTGCTTCTAGGCTACACACCTGTGCAGTTCATTACTGTCTTAAATGCTGTAGTCAACTGTAACACAATGGTAAGTATTTCTGTAAACACACCTCAACATAGAAGAGGTACCGTGAAAATGTGGCATTACTAACATAATCTTATAGGATTCTGTCATATTAAGTACCACGCATGAACCGATTGTGCCATTGGAGCTCTAACCTTATAGGATTCTAATAATGTACATTTGCTCCATCATTGACCAAAACAACTTTATGTGGCACAGGACTATATGTAAAATGAGCAGCATTCTGCCCAAATGGCATTTTTTTTATTTCATAACATTAAGGGGTACATACGTTTTGTTTACATACTTAGTATTTGCACAGATTGAGTCCAAGAGTGCTCTTCACCCAGATAGTGTGCACTGTACCCAAAAGGTGTGAATGTATCTGTCCCCTCCTCTTCCCTTTCCCAGCTTGATTTTCATTGACATTTCAGTGAAGTGTCATATGAGTGTTTAAGCGTTCGATGAGCTCCCATTTGGTACTGAGTACATGTGTTTCTCCATTCTTGTGATGGTCCACGTAGATGAATGGTTTCCAGTTCCCTCCAGGTTATCCGGGAAGATACTAGACCACCATTTTTTGTGTGGCTGAGTAGTGCATAGTGTGCCTGGACCACATTTGATTAATCTGTTCCTGTCCATTGAAATATTCTTTTAGGCTCGGCGCCTGTAGCTCAAGGGGCTAAGGCACCAGCCACGTACACCTGAGCTGGCGGATTCTAATCCAGCTCGGGCCCACCAAACAACAATGACGGCTGCAACCAAAAAATGGCCGGCCAGTAGTCCCAGCTATTTGGGAGGCGGAGGCAAGAGATTCGCTTGAGCCCAGGAATTGGAGGTTGCCGTGAGCTGTGATGCCACCGCACTTTATCCAGGGTGACAGCTTGAGGCTCTGTCTCAAAAAAAAAAAAAGAAATATTCTTTTAATGTGCTTCTGGTAACAGAAATCATCTCCTCACCAGTAACAGACATTTATCATGCTTATGAATGGGGGTGCTTATAATTCTGTTAGGAAAACTTTAACTAAGCAAAAAGAACTATAGAGACAGCAAGAGGAAAAGAAGAGGAGACCACTCGACTAGCTGGAATGGACTCTTGGTCCAGTAATTTTTCAAAGCAGAGAATGCATTGTAAGGATCTCTTTTTGTGTGATCAAAATAAGTGGCCTGGTTTGTCCACCCAGATCACCAAATGTGTATGAAGATGGCTCTTTCCTCTTTCTTTTCCTGTCTGGACGTGGTGGTACAAAACTGCTCCCTAATTTGCCAGAACCATAACAAAATGAAAATCTGGGGCCCCTTGTTCAAAAAGGAAGAATTTCCAGACTGTAACAACAGAGTGTTAAACAAAACAGAGGTCCCTTTTTGGAGAAGGGGGCCTTTGTGCACTCAGGCCCCAGAGAGACTTCACTGGCTGACACCTACAAATCCAGACCTAAGCCAGGACTTGGACAAGGTGACAGTGCTATGAGGAAAAAAGGCCTGCTCAGAGAGGCTGTCTCTGAGCCATGCAGCCCAGAGGCTTGGGGCACACGTCTCTGATGAAAATCTTAATTCAACTTACCACTCTCAGACACATTCCCATTGATTTGTTCAGTGTCTGCCTCTTCACTCCAGAATGGAAGAGACTTTGCTGATTTGCTGAGCTTTGTACACGTTACATGCATAGCAGGCGCTCAGCAAACATTTGTGGGATGATTAAGTGAAAGCAAGACAAAGCCTGGACCATCTCCCCTCATGCAGGGAACTAGAACCTCCTTAGGTGTCTGATGCTGATGTTCTCTGACAGGACAGTAAGTAACAGGTAGAAAGTTTACTATTTGGGGAGAGGGGACAACCTCAGCCAGGGCCTGCCTCTGCAAACTGCTTCTTTACAAGGTGAGCTCACGCCATGCTATGTCTTTGAGTACTTAGATGTGCTGGTGACATGTCTAATCAAAATTAAATTTTCTCTGAGTCACAGAGACTACAAAATGGCTTAAAAGCTAGAATGAAGACGAAAACCATGATCCATAAATTAAAAACTGATAAAATGAACTTCATCAAAGTTAGAAACTTTTGCTCTGCAATGAAAGCTATTACAAGAATGAAAGATAAGTTATAGAACTAGAGAAAAGAACCTTCAAATCTCAACAGTAAGAAAACAGGCAAACCAATTTAAATTGGGCAAAATACCTGAGCACATATTTCTCTAAAGATACATGGATGGCAAGTAAGTACATGAAAAGATAATCTTTATCCTTATTCATTAGGGAAATGCAACTTAAAACCATGATGAGCTAACCCCACATACTGGCTAGAATGGATAAAATACAAAATCCTGACAATAATACCAAGGGCTGGAGAGGATGCGGAGCAAATGTCTCTCTCATACATTGCTAGGAAGAGAATAAGATGATACAGGCATTCCAGAAAACAGTTGGACAGTTCTTATAAAGTTAAAAATACGCTGATCGTAGGAACCAACACTCCCTCTCCGAGGCACTTACCATACAGAAATAAGAACTTAAATTCAGGCAAAATTCTTCACATGAATGTTTTTAGTAGCTCTCATCATAATCTCCAAAAGCTGGAAACAACTTACATGTCTTGCAGCACTGGAATGAGAAAACAAACTTGGATATTTATACGATGGAATACCACTCAGGGATGGAAAGGAAGAAGCTACTGATTCACACAGCAACACGGATGAATGTTAAATACATTTTGCTAAGTGGAAAAAGCAGTCTCAAAAAGTTATATGCTGTATGATTCCATTTCCATGACATTCTCAAAAAGACAAAATTATAGTGATAGAGAACAAACCCGCAGTTAGCAGGTGGGTTAGGAGTGGGGGAGGGTGTGATAGCTCAAAGGACATCTGTGGCTGGAGGAGCCACTCTGGACCCCGATTTGCTAAGGGCTGCACAAATCTGTACACATGTTAACGTTCTTACAGCTGTACACACCCTGCAAGATCGATTTACTGTAGATGAATTTGAAAATCAAGTAAAAGTAGAAAAAAAGATAAAAGTTTATTTTTCTCCCATATTAAAGATGTCCATAAATGGCCACCTGGGGTTTGGTATAAGAAGCAAGAGAGTTGGCAGGGCTAGGTGGCTCACGCCTATAATCCTAGCACTCTGGGAGGCCGAGGCAGATGGATTGAAGAAGCAGCAGCAAGACAGTTATCAAGGAGGCAGACTTTTGCTGCCTTCCCCTTTCACATCTCTAAAATACAGCTCTGTTGTAGCTTGGAAGTTGATACCTCCAAATATGGCACCTTGGCAATTGAGAAAACTGCAGAAACAAGAAGTCCACTCCCACCTTCTCTTGGCTTTTTCCCAAAAAAAATTGTCATAAAGGAATTCCCGGGCCTATCTCCCCTGAAATAGTTTTAGAGAAAAAAATCTAAGCAATCAGGTCTTGCTGAAGTTCCTTCCAGTTTGTTGCCATTAGATCACACCCTGTTTGTTCCAATCATGTTTCTCCATAACTATACACTTCTTTCATTAGACTTAGCTTAACAATATTCAGTTTATCCTAAGTTTTTGAGTCTTCCTTTCTAAACATTCCTGTGTCACCTAAAACTTTTGTTAAATAAATTTGTTATGCTCTTTTCTTGTTAATCTGTCTTTTGTTAGGGGGTGTCAGCCATGACCCTTACAGTGGGTGAGGAAAAATATTACTTTTTCTCCCCTAAAGCCCTAATCCTCCTCTGATCCAGAAGATTGCTGGAGCACTGGCCATCACAGCCAGCTTCCAAACATCAGGGAGCAGGAAGGGGAAAGACAGGGAGTTGCCTCCTTTCTAAGGAGTATTCCCTACGATCGTGTTTCCTTGGTCAACACACAGCTATACTTAGCTGCAAGGGAGTTTGAGGAATGTAATCTATAATTGGAGTAGAGTTCTCATTAGTAATAAAATGGGGGACTGGATACTGAACAGCAAACTGTCTTTCTTGGCACAGAGTCCCAGTCCCTTTCTCTAGCTTAAGCTAGTCCCCTATGCTTTTGGCTCATATAATCAACAGTCTACTTGACATTTCCCCTTGTATAGCTAATAGTCATCTCAACTTAGACACACTCCTTAACCAAAATTCCTTATCATCTCCTCCTCTATCCCCAACCCTGCTCTTCCCCCAATGCTTCCATTTTAATGAAAGCACCACTGCTCACCCAACTACTTAAGCTAAAGACCACCCAGGGCCTGGTGGGTCTAGGACACTCAGAATCTCTATTAGAAGCCAATTAATATCTCATTGCAATTTGACATGTACCCAAACTTCCCCACTCATAAACGGAGCAACAACTCAGAAAACACTGAGCACCTGTGAGGTGTTGAACCCTGAGTAAGAAATTGTGAGGACACCAGCATTAGGGGAGACCCAGGGCCAGGCATGGGAGGTAGGATTATGGGATTGAGGGGGCGGGGAGGAGAAGTACACACAGGAGCAGAGAAGGATCATGGTCAGATGTGCACATCCAACACCTCAGGGCTCTGGAGACCAATGGTGTCAGGAACACAGGAGCAATGTCAAGGATTCACTTGATAAAAGCAAGATAATTTCATACCCAACATGTATTTCAACTACTGGATCACCACCAGTTACAAATTTCTTCATTGTTCCTTTTCCACTCCCACTGCTTGGCCTGACTAGCCCCTCCCCCAAGGAAAAAAAGAGGAAACTGATAACACTATATTACTGTTTTCTAATTCAAACTTCTTTCTTTGTTTTCTTCCTTCCTTCCTTCCTTCCTTCCTTCCTTCCTTCCTTCCTTCCTTCCTTCCTTTCTTTCTTTTTCTTTCTTTCTTTCTTTCTTTCTTTCGTTCTCTATTTATTTTTAGAGATAGAGTCTCACTTCATCATGCTGTTGCAGGAAGACAAGGCCCAAGGGAGAGAAAGAGCACCCAAACACCACATTTATAAGAGGAAGGGCTTTATTCACCAGCTGGGAGCTTACTGCATAGAAGAATTCCAAATGGCCACGCTCCCCATCTAGCTTGATCTTTCCCTTTTTATTGACAGTCAAAAAGTTCCACCCTACAGGTACCCTTCTCATTGGCCAGTTTGAATCAAGTGGGAGATACTAGTCCAGCCCCCACAGAATTATAGTATTTCACAGAACTTGGAAACTTCCAAGTTTCAGGAAGTTTAAGTTTACAAATCCCTAAGGGCTGAGTCACCATGGAGAAGACCCTGCAAGTGTATCCTTGTGCTCTCCTTGACAAGACCTGTTCTCCCAGACCTCACCCTTCTCGAGTGTCCTCTCTCAATGCAACCTGCAGTGCAGTGGTGCAATTATAGCTCACTACAGCCTCCAGCTCCTGGGCTCTCCCACCTTAGCCTACAGAGCAGCTAGGACTATGGGTGTGCGCCACCATACCTGGCTAATTTTTAATTTTTCTGTAGAGACAGGGTCTCACTATGTTTCTCAGGCTAGTCTGGAACTCTTGGCCCAAAGGGATCCTTCTGCCACTTAAAATGCTATGATTACAGGTGTGAGCTACCATGCCCCGCCTCAAGATCAACTATTCTATCAAATTCACAATGAAGCTAGAAGCTGGAAAGAAACTTACAAATTACTCAACCAAACAAAATCAGTCACAGCATGAGGCTTTTTCAGCACCCATTAAGAGCCAGGTTTTGCGGTGGGTCCTTAGAAGGGTTGGGGAATAAAGATTTAATAAAGCTAGGCCTCTGTCCTTAGGGAACTCCATTGTAGTTGTGGAGAGAAGAAAGAGGCAAGAAAAGAAAAAGAAAGAAAGAAAATGAAAAAAAAATGAAAGGAAGGAAAGAAAGAAAGGAAAGAGGAAAGGAGGAAGGAAGAAGGAAGGAGAGAGGGAGGAAGGACATTTCCTTGACACTTCAAAACAATAGTGCATGAGATGACTGGAGGCTGTGAGATGAATTAGTTATGCAGATTAACCATAATGACCCTGAAGTTTAGGGAAGCTTCTAGAAGATGAGATCTGAGCCAAGTGAGTTTCCCCTGCTTAGAAAAAGTGGTGCAGCAGAAAGAAAGCAGAACTGAGATCCAAGAGGAAGGAAGCAAACATTATATCAGGCAAATTTTGATGAACCCTGGAGTGTATGAGTGGCATGGGACCAGGGCAGGAGGTTGAAGTGACAGACAGTGGGAGGTGAGTCTTGGATAGAAAGGTAAGGTGTTGGACATACCGTAGAAACTCTGTAAGTTGACCACCCAAGGGACTATAACAAACTGGTCAACACACGGAGGTGGTCAACATAAGGAACTAGGCCGACTATACTGATATGTACAGGTGATGCATTTCTGATCTGTGAAAATTAGGACAACTTAAGAAGGCAGTCAATACAGGGACACGGTCAACTATGGAGATTCTATTATATTTTCTTTTGAGTCTAAGTCAGGAACTCACTACAGGCTCAGTCTGATCCACAGCAATTGTGCTCTAGCATCCAAGTGTTTAGAAAAGTGAAAGTAAATGTTTTTAGAGTCTTCTTTAGTTAACCGAAGACCCCACTCCTTACTGCTTCCAGTCCCCCTGTGGCCACTTCATACCTTTATGCTGACTGCCTACCCTGAAGGCATTTGAATTTTTCGGCTTTGTAGGAAATTTCACGGTACTTCCAGCAAATTGAGGAGTGACATGCCTGTAGCCAAAATTCTCCAGCAATCATCCAGCTGTCTGTGCAGGATTGCAGGAAAGAAGAAAGTGCCTGGTGCTTATAGCATAAGGAATGTCTTGGACATGCAAATGATAATCCCTGGAGATTTAGCTTCCTGGGCTTCAAGGTAACGTATCCTCTGAGCTTTGCTGAAAGACAGACTAGTAATTATAGACTTTACTCTGAGATGTCATGAAGTAGCTGAGAAAATGACATGGCCCCAGCTGTTTGGGCCCCAGAATTTGTGAGTCTTTCCAGCTCAGGCAGCAAATGAATGAGTGAGAGAACCTTCAAATAATTCTAGCCCCTGTCACCACTGACAGTGTACGAGAGACCCAGAGCTCAGCCCTCTCAGCTCCAGCAATGAGAGAAATAGTAGTAAAATGAGTTGCTCTTTTCAGCCAAGTTTTGGGATGGTTTCTTACCCTGCAAGGGACATCTAGCAGCCCAGGTCTCTGACCCCCAGCAACAGCCTTCCTGCTGCTTCTCTGTGCCCAAGGGCCCCCGTATGATTGATCACCAGAGGGCCCAGCGCCACCGGACTTCACTGAGGACCCAGAGAAAGGCTGAGGGCAGAGGAGCAAGCAGGAAACTGGAAATGAAGGCATTGAGGCAGCAAGGGCTGGTGACACCTTGACCAGTGTGGTTGCTGCGAGACCCTTTGGAAGATGCATTTCAGGACAGGTACCTCCTAGGGGGTAGTTGGCACAGAGGAACATGTCATAGGGGAACACGGAGGATTTGACATCTCTCCCGTCAGACCCCAAGATCCAGTCACCAGCTGGACTTAGGTACTACCGTCTTAAGAAGTTGAATTAAATCGGGAATTGGCCTGGGTGAATTTTTTATGAAGAGGACTCCCCAGGCAAATGAAGCAGTATTAAAAATACACTACTGGGACTTGATCAAACTAAAAAGCTTCTGCACTGCTAAGAACACTATTTTTAATTCTAGCTATTAAAAACGTATATCCTTTCTATAGCAACATTCTCTAGCTAAATCAAAATGTTTAATAAAAAATATTTTTCTGTTTTGATGAGTTATTGTGAGGAAGATTATGTTATTTTCATTTTATGAACATGGGTTTAAAACAAAAACTATTAGTGCAATTGTTTATTTTCTTTTATTTTTAGTATGTAGATCCTATATCACATCCTAATGCCACATAAACTATGAATCTCCAATAAACCCTAATTGTTAGAGATGAGTCCATTTTTTAAGTCAACTTTTCTTAGTTGTAATAATTGTCTTTATCCCCCTCTGCACTCAGTGATGCCTCCACAGTAATACACTCATCCTCCACTATTTTGGTATCCCATACTGTGCAGGGTGCCCCAACAATACAGTGACAAAGAAATCAGAAATACACCTGCCTGCCTGGAGCTTATGTTCTAGTGGGCAGCAAATGGGGGATAAATAACAACCTAGTAAGTAAAATCACTACAGTTTATGCTTAATAGGAAAAACACAAGTTGATATGATAGTGAATGTTATTTAACATTCACTCATGCACTTATTTGAGTGATTTGTTTATTTATTAAGTATCCCTTAGGTAGCGGAAATTATAAATCTCCAGCAAGTAAGTAAAATTAAAATTTCCAGGAAGTGAAACAGCTACCTAGTGAAAGTTATAGATGTGTTTTTGTGATGTTCTTCATTTTTAGTTGTTTATTTAGCTAAATCTGATTCCCCTTCAGAATATATCTGGCCCACTGCTGTCTATCACTACATGCAAAGGTCTTTCTTTTTCAGGTAGCAAATGCCTTTTATTCCTTCTGATCCATGGACAAACATACACATAAAAAAGCATTCATTTATACATTCACTCATTCAACATCCTTTAAAGTGACAACTTTATTTCAGAGTGCCATATGAAGCAGAAAGCCAGAATGACAAGATTGGGACTCTATTCTTGATAGAAGTTACTATATGTATGAACTATTTAACACAGGACCCATTCCTCATTTTTTCTATCCACCCAGTCAAAATTAGTTTCTTCCTCTTTAGAACAATCCTTTAAAGGATTTTTGGCCTTGCATACAAGCATTCTTTATGGTTTTTCCTTCTTAGTTCATATTTACATATCTTGGTATTTCTCATAACATCAAAAAAGCTGTGCCTCACCTAAAAAAATTACTCAACATATGTAATGACAAATGACAAAGAGATCAAGGTAAGTCAGAGCTACTGTCATAAGATCACAGTGATTTTTAACAGGTTACAGTTCACACTTTGCATTTGTTTTAATAGAAAATTGTGGGAATGATTTGGTTTGTTTGACATTTAATTCCTTTAGTTGGTAACCTTAATTAATTACTGAAGCTTAGAAAGATCATTTACAGTACATTTTAAATTTTCATAGAGACTGACTTTTGGAAGGAAAGTAATATGAAATCCAGAAACCACTAATTGGTAATTTATGAAAGGTTTGAAAAATGTGGTATATACTAAGTATTTTGAATAAATAGAAAAGTAGAAGAATAGTTGACCAAGCATTCATACTAAGGAGTTAAATCATTCCTAATTCATTTTTGCACTGGAAAACTTGTTTTATTCGCTCTTACTTCTTGGGCCAATTCATATTCCTGTATACTAAGAGATCAACCCCAAGGTTTAGAACACGAGTTTATTTGTCATTTAAAATTACTTCATTCAAGAAGGCAGGTAAATAAGAGGTTTGGTTTTGGTTTCTTAAACAAGAGGCACATATTAGATACGTCCATGTGGTTATTGTCAGGCAAGTAATTAGATACAAGAAACTAGGGAGATAGGTTATATATGAAGATACAAATAAAAACATTAGATCCATAAGACTGTATGGGATCCAAATATGAACTCTGTCCACTCCAGAGTTAACAGGTCTACTGGATAAGGAGGATTCAAAAGGATCATGTGAGAGAAAGCCTGAAAATTGACCAATGGATTTAACAACATGGAGGCCACTGAGATCTTTCTGTGGAATAGTGAATATTAAGACTCATTAGAAAGACCCAGAGAAAGTAACTGTAGACAACAAGTATATGGAAGTATTTCAGAGTTTAGTTATAAAAGTGAAGGGAAAAATGGGGCAGTAACTGGAAAGAGAAGTAGGATCAAAAGAATGTGTTTTACAAGATGGAATCAATATGTGTAAAGTAATGAAAATGGTTTGGTTGAGACACACAATTTATTGATGCTGGGGATAAAGTGGCAGAATTGCTGGAGAGCTGTTTCCAAATAGGCAAGAGGAGATGATAGCTAGTATCTAGTATGCAGTGAGCCTTCACCATGAGCTTAAGAAGGAAGGCAGAGCATATGAGCACAGAGGCTGGAAAATTGTAGACTGGGATGGCCACTCATGGAAGTTAGAGTTAGATCTGAGTAATTCTCTTTCCTTTGTGAAATAGGAGGCAAGCTGAGAATGAATCTGAAAGTAGAACTACTAGAGATATGATGAGAGGAGAATGGTGTGAAATATCTATCTAGGAAAGTGAGCAAGACAATAAACAAGGGAAATTAAGTAGGGTTGATGGCCAGGACTAAGGGTACACTTGAGGTCATGACCTTAAGGTGAGATCAATAATGTAGTCCATTTGGTCTACTGTAACAAAATATCTTAGACTGGATAATATATAAATAAAAGAAATTTATTTCTGATAATTCTAGAAGCTGGGAAGTCCAAAATCAGGACATCAGCAGATTCAGTGCCTGGTGAGGGTTAGCTCTTTATTACATAGATGGCAAATTCTTGCTGGGTCCTCACATTGTAGAAAGATGGCAAGGGATACAGTGCTCCTTCCAACCTCTTTTATAAGGAGGGGCATTAACATATTGTTGACCATAATTATTAAAATATTGTTAACCATATTTGCACTTGCATTGGCTGTTGCAATTTTTAAAACACTAGGGTAATGTAGGTTATTATAAAAGCTTTCTTGATCATGTTTAGTTGTGTTTGCTTTATTATTTTTATTTTTATTATTTTTTGAAACAGAGTCTCACTATGTTGCCCTCGATAGAGTGCTGTGGTGTCACAACTCATAGCAACCTCAAACAATTGGGCTTATGTGATTCTCTTGCCTCAGCTTCCCAAGTATCTGGGACTACAGGCACTCACCACAATGCCTGGCTATTTTGTTGTTGTTGTTAATGTTGTTGTTGCAGCTGTCATTGTTTAGCAGGCCCAGGCTGAGTTCGAACCCACTAGCCTTGGTTCATGTGGCCAGCGCCCCACTCACTGAGCAACAGGCACTGCCATTATGTTCACTTTATTATAAAAAAAATTATTTTCTAGATATTCAGGTTTTTATCACAATTCTAGCATTGTAAAATTTTTAACCTTGATGGATCATAATAGTGAAGAAGTTTTCAATTAATTATTTTCAAGTACTTTATCTGATTGTCTGAACTATTTTGTAGTGATCTGGAAAAATTATTGTTTATTGGAGGACAGTTATGAATCTGATATTAAACCATGAAAATAGAAGAAGAGAAATGTAAGAGAATTTGATAGTGAAAGTGATTTTGAAAAAACAGTAGATAAAAAATGATTTTTGGTTTTTTTGGTGTAATTGTTGAACTTAGTGATCTATACAGTTCCAGTGAAGTGGCAGATTTACTTTTTGGAGATGATTTTTTTTAATTAGTTGCCTTTCAGACCAATTTATACCACTACCAAATGGAACAATTTTATAAAATCTTTGTTAAAATGTTACCATGGACAGCAGTTACCACTAGTGGTATAAAGAAGTTTCTCAGTTTATTGATATTGATGGGTCAAAACCAAAAAATTACATTGGAGAGATTACTGGTCTAAGGACCCTTTGCTTGAAACACCAATAGTACCTAAAACTATGAACAGAATGAGGTGTGAGCAAATCTTTACAATTTTTTTTATCTTAACAATAATTTATAAACTACAGTGAAAACAGACTATTTAAAATTAGGCTTCTTTTGAATGACTTTATTCCAAAATTTCAGTCTCTGTTTATACCTAAGCAGGAATTATCCTTAGATGAAGCAATGGTACCATATAAAGGACATGTCAACTTCGTTTCACTTTTATATTTAATTATGGAATGATAGCCAGTGGCATGGATTAGCTACTGCATAAAACTGCCAGTCAACAGTGTGTTAATCCCATTAAGAGCTCCACCCTTACAACTTGATCACATCTCAAAGGCTCCACCTCTTAATGCTGTTAAATTTCAACACTACACATGAATTTGGTGGGGATACATTAAGACCATAGCAACTATTTTAGCTATTGCTCTTGGTATGGATTAGCAGAGAGTGGTATTTGAACAGAATTAGGGCTTTACCCAAGACAGTGTGATAAAGTAAAATGGAAAGAAACAGAGTTGCATATATGTACAAAGAAAAATTATAATCAGGGCACATTAAATTTAAATCAGCAAAGAAACAAGGGGTATAGGGACAGAGAAAAGGTAGTAGAATAAATGGATTAGTAGTCTTCATGGTTTGATACTTTTTCAGAATGAAAAGGACTCAGTAATTAGAAAGGAAGTATTTGAAATTGTGATTAGGGTGGAGTTTCCATAACTGATAATGTTCAGGTCGTCTAGAGTATGATCACAGGATTTGATGGCTGGGCAAATAAGATCATAGGAGGAGAGGAAATTAATGAACCAAGAGTGTAAGGCATTGGAAGAATCTTTCATGTGAATATTGAAGTAGAATTGAAAAGTACTTGACAGTAAATCAAGAGCCAACCTCATTGAGAACTGAAAGAGAGAGAATAATCTGAAATAGAAGGCTAGAAAAAGGAGATGCAGTAAATTCTATGATCTAATAATTTGGGACTCAATATTAGGGTTTATAGTGCAGAGAAATGGAGAAATGTTTGGAAATGATGATGAAATGCAAATGAGTCCAGTGGTGTCAAAGTTGTGTAAAAGAGACACCACTTACAGAGACCTATGGAGGGCTGAGCCATTTTTCAGTGGCACCAAAAAGATAAAGGTCAAGAGCAAGAAGAGATTGAATGTGAAAGGAACTTTGATTATGACTGTTTGAGAGTTCCAGAGGGCACAGTGTGTTAGAGAGGTGACAGAGATGTGGCCAGAAAAAGGAATGTATAGACCCTTAGAGGAATTAGAAGCTGAAACAAGAGACTCAGCTTGCATCTAGCATACGATTTAAACAGAGATAAAGGATGCAGTGGGATTGGATCTGAAGCAGAGAGTTTGGGGGACCTATCAGTGTTACAGACAATAGAATACAAACCTGATTATGTGTTATTACAAAAGTGTGTTAGCAAATGTGATACAGTAACAATTTTGAGATTCCTGGGTAAAAAGGAAGAATATGAATAAGAATAGGATCTTTACTTTTGCTAGAAAATTCTACTTTGGATCATTTAAAAATTAGTATTCTGTAGGAATTTAGCCTAAAATGACTCAGCTTATGGGGGAAAAAGAACATGTTTAGGGAATGGCTTTTATAAGTTTTATCACATCTAGGCTGATACTGTGGTTTCAGGAATTTGTACATGTTTCACCATAACTTCTTTCTTCTTCTTCTTCTTTTTTATTAAATCATAGCTATGTACATTAGTGCAATCATGGGGTATAATGTACAGGCTTCATATACAATCTGAAATATTTTAATCCAACTGTTTGACATAACCTTCATGAGATTTTCTCGTTTATTATGTGAAAACATTTGCGTTCTACATTTAGTAGGTTTCACCTGTCCCTTCTAAGATGCACCATAAGTGTGATCCCACTATTTACCCTCTTTCCACCCA
>CAUYON010125507.1:0-10420 GCA_963573935.1 Arctocebus calabarensis
AATCGTATAGAAACCCAGGAAATGAAACTAACAACTTACAACCACCTAATCTTCGATAAACCAATCAAGAACATACCTTGGGGGAAAGACTCCCTATTCAATAAATGGTGCTGGGAAAACTGGATATCCACATGTAAAAGACGAAAACTGGACCCTCACCTTTCTCCACTCACAAAAATTGATTCAATTTGGATAAAGGACTTAAATGTTAGGCATGACACAATAACAATCCTGAAAGAAAGCATAGGAAAAACACTGGAAGATATCAGCCTGGGGAAAGACTTCACAAAGAAGACTGCCATGGCAATTTCAGCAACAACAAAAATAAACAAATGGGACTTAATTAAACTCAGAAGCTTCTGTACAGCTAAGGAGACAACAACCAAAACAAATAGACATCCTACCCAATAGGAAAGGATATTTTCATATTTTGAATCAGACAAAGGCTTGATATCCAGGATCTATAAAGAACTCAAAGTAATCCACATGAAGAAAGCCAACAATCCCATATATCAATGGGCAAGAGACATGAATAGAACCTTCTCTAAAGAAGACAGACGAATGACTGACAAACATATGAAAAAATGCTCATCATCCCTAATGATTAGAGAAATGCAAATCAAAACCACCCTGAAATACCATCTAACTCCAGGGAGAATGGCCCACATCTCAAAATCTCAAAACTGCAGATGCTGGCTTGGATGTGGAGAGAAGGGAACACTTTTACACTGCTGGTGACTGCAAACTGATACAAACTTTTTGGAAGGAAGTATGGAGAACTCTCAAAGAACTCAAGCTAGACTTCCCATTTGGTCCTGCAATCCCATTACTAGACATCTACCCAGAAGGAAAAAAATCCTTTCATCATAAGGACAATTGTGCTAGACTGTTTATTACAGCTCAACTTACGATCGCCAAAATGTGGAAACAACCTAAATGCCCACCAATCCAGGAATGGATTAACAAGCTATGGTATATGTACACTATGGAATATTATTCAGCCATTAAAACAAATAGAGACTGTACAGCCTTTGTATTAACCTGGATAGAAGTGTAACACATTATTATTATTATTTTTTTTTTTTTTGTAGAGACAGAGTCCCACTATATCGCCCTCGGTAGAGTGTCATGGCATCACACAGCTCACAGCAACCTCCAGCTCCTGGGCTTAGGTGATTCCCTTGCCTCAGCCTCCTGACTAACTGGTACTACAGGCGCCCACCGCAACGCCTGGCTATTTTTCTGTTTTGCAGTTTAGCCAAAGGTGGAGTGTTCAAACCCAGAACACATTATTCTTAGTAAAGGATCTCAAGAATGGAGAAGCAC
Organism: Arctocebus calabarensis; assembly: GCA_963573935.1. Lineage (NCBI taxonomy): Eukaryota > Metazoa > Chordata > Mammalia > Primates > Lorisidae > Arctocebus > Arctocebus calabarensis. Next base: position 1,327 of record CAUYON010125507.1, read on the forward strand.
GAATCCCATGTACTCAAGTTTGATATGAGGACAATTAGTGACAATTATTCACACGGTGGGGGTGAGGAAAGAGGAGAACAGAGAGAGAAAGAAAGAGGGAGGTGTGGGGAAAGGAAGAGCAGAGAGAAGGAAGGAGTGGGGGGGTGGGGTCTTGGTGTGTGCCACACCTTTTGGGGGCAAAACGTGATTGTAAGAGGGACTTTACCCAACAAATGCAACCAGTGTAACATGGTTTCTTGTACCCTCAATGAATACCCAACAATTAAATAAATGAATAAATAAATAAATATATGAATAATGTTATTTACTGAAGTTTTAAAAATACGTGAATAAGTGTGGTGCCTGTGGCTCAAAGGAGTATGGCACCAGCCCCATATCCTGGAGGTGGCAGGTTCAAACCCAGCCCCGGCCAAAATCTGCAGAACAACAACAACAACAACAAAACATGAATAGTCTAATTATACCTATTAATGAACTTTAATCTCTTATTTATTTTTAATTTTTATTTTTTTAAATAATTTTATTAAATCATAATTGTGAACATTGGTGCAATCATAGGGCAGAATGTGCTTCATATACAATCAGAAATATTTTGATCGTACTGCTAGAGATAGCCTTCATGGCATTTTCTTGTTCACTATATAAAGACATTGATACTCTACATTTAATAAGTTTCACCAGTACCCTGCTAAGATGCACCGTAGGTGTGATCCCACCAATTGCCCTCCCTCCAGCCAGCCTCCTCCCTCCCCTCCCCTCCCTTTCCCTTTTCCCTGAAGGCTAAAACCCAAGCATGAGCACTATTATTAAGTAAATGATCGGGGATATTATCTGCCACCAATCAGTGCAGGGACCACTATTCATAGTGGGTATTTGTGGTAATGTCTCTGAAGCTGCGTGTGGCTTTATGAGGCAGTCACAGCCAACTCAAAGTAAATGCTACAAGGTGGCTCTCAAAATGAGTCTTTTTTCTTTTGAGACTGCCCTGGGCTGGAGTGCCATGGGCATCATCACAGCTCACTGAAACCTCAAACGCCTGGGCTCGAGAGATGCTCCTGCCTGAGCCTCCTGAGTAGCTGGTACTAGGCGCAAACCACTGTACCTGGCTAATTTCTCTAATTTTGGTAGAGAGGAGTGTCGATTTTGCTTGTGCTGGTGTCCAGTTCCTCCCGCCTTGGCCTCCCTTGGATTATAGGCGGACCCACCACATTTCACCTGAAAACTGGGTTCTTCGCTGCATCATTTCGAGTTATCACAGGTTACTTCAATCGGTAAAGGAGAGAAGAAAGTTTGTTCTGCTCTTTGTTTACCCATATTACAAAGTATAATTCATATTGCCAATGAACTTCCATTCATATATGACTTACTAAGAAATAATTCCTTTTAGGGTTCCATAGCTTTACAATTTTTAAGTAACTTTGTTCAAATATATTTTATTTGGTATTACTAGCTATTCGAGTGACATAGGATTCATATCAAATGTCATTTAAGGAATGTTATAAAATAGTTGTATGTTCTTTCTACGTATAAAACAAAGGAATGAATCATTAAAAAGTTTTCTGGATAGAATGTATTATAAAAATTTGACTCGAGTTCTCCCTTTCTGGCAAACTTACAGATCTGATATCCTGAAAAATCTCTGCTGTAAAATAAAATAAAAATTCATACCCTCTTAAGTTCATAATGAGCTTGCAAGAAAGTCAGAGAGATCTTGGGGACAAAACAAAAGGGGCAGGAACCCTATGGCCCCGTGCGAAGGGCCAGGGCACCTGTGATTTGGCTCCCACAGCCACAAAAAGGCGGGAGACGGTCCCAGAGCTCTCGGACAGGGCACAGGGGAGAGTCTGACCGGACCTTCTCATGCAGCTGGGTATTCTCAGAGCCTGTTTAGTGAAAGGAGAAACAGAAGAAATGGGAAAGACAAGTGTCTGCCCTTCAAAGGGAGAGAAAGTAACTTCGTATCGAGGCACAGATGATTCAGACACACACAGACACAAAACCCCTGTTGGATTATCAGGTACTGCTGATAATTACATCCTTATCTCATGGTTATTTTTTAAGAGGAACCTGAAGTCAACGTGTGACCAAGTTAAATTTATTCCATAAATTTAAATTTCATTCAATATTTAAAAATCAATTAGTGTAGTTTACCATACTAATAAACCAGAAAAGCCTAAGATCGTCTCAGTAGATACCAAAAAGTATCCGATACATTTTTACATCCCTTTGGGGTAAACCATGAGCGTAAAGGAATAGAGAACGTCTTTAAACTGAAAAACTGAACCTACCTAAATCTTACCAAATGGTACAATTTGAAATGCTTCCTTTCAAAAAGCATTAAGATAAGGTTGGGCTTACAACCACACATCCACGGCTGTAGTTAGTAAGATGAGAAAATTTGAAAGGGAGACACAAAGATATTTGTAGCTTATCTGCAAAGAAACACCCTCCAAACATTTTTAAATTATTAGAACTGACATGAGAGTTTAACAAAATTGTTGAATATAAGATAGATTAAAAATCATTTTTATTCTTATACTCAAGCACCAAGGAGAAAATGTAATTTTTTAATGCAGATACTATTTATAACAGTAACAAAATATATAAGGTGCTAGGAATAAAGCTAACAATAAGCCTAACGATATTGGGAAAATTATAAAATTTTACAAAAAAAGATTTTAAAAAAGAGATTGGGGTATATGCCACCTTCCTGGATAAGAAAATTTAGTATCTCAAAAAATGTCCAATTTTTAAAATTTATCTGAATCCTATCAAGGTGGCTCATTGAATTTGTTGAGCTGATTCTAAAACATAAAAGGACAGGGGTTACAAATATCCAACACACTCGTGAAGTGGCAGGTTTAGGAAATAGTTTACCAGACTGTTGTCTTTGAATGAACAACAATTCTAAATTTTAATCGAGTCAAATTTGTCAAAATTCCCTTTTGAGTTTTGTGCTTTTTTTGGTTTGTTTTGCATAAATATTTTTTCTTCCTGCAAATTTTGAGATATTTACTTTTACATTTCCTTACACTTTTTTTTTACATTTAATTTCCCTACATTGTATATTTGTACAGAATGGATGACAGTGAGATTTGTTAATAAAATATAGTAATTAAGATAATGTGGTATTGGCATAAAAATAAGTAAGTAGAATAGAAGTGGAAACAAACAGATAGCTCAGAAATTGACCCAGACAAACCTAGAGACGTTTTGTACCAGAGAGGTGCCAGTGCAGAGCAGTGCAGAAAAGTCACATATTCAAACATACACTCCAGAAACAGTAAGAAAACCTGAAGTTGAGCCATGTCATCCTTCATGCACAAATATAGAATGCAGGTGAGTTAAAACAATAGAAAGGAAATGTATGAGAAAATACTTCAAAATGTGTGGGCAGGGAAAATATTTAAACAAAATTTAAAAAGTACAAAACTCAAAAGGACAGTTTGACAAATTTGGGTCCATTATAATTTAGAATTGTTGCTCATTCAAAAGACAACATAAAGGGAAAACACAAGTATTAAATTGGGAAAATATTGTGTGAAGGATTAATGCATAGTATATATAAGTGATGCCTGGAATAGGGCACATTTTAAATGGCAGTGATACTGGGCTGGTGAAATTGTAATCTTGCTTTCCAGAATAATGTTTTATTATGTGTTAAAATGGAAGGTGGGCAGAGTTAACACTGGAGATTCCATTCCCCATCAGAACAGAGTGTGTGTGGGTACAGAGAATATATATGTATGCACAAGTAATGGTTAAACATATTTTTTTAAGTGTTGGACCCCAGTCAAAAAAAAAAAACTGCAATAATAATAATAATATCAAAATTAAAACTTTCAAAACAGCTATAAATACCCAAATTTCCATTGGCAGAAGAAACATTGTTACACATTTATTACAATTCAAATGAATGAAGTACAGCCACACGGACTAGAAGAGGGGCCTCCCAGAAAGAGGCAGAGAGGAGCCACTGGTTGTCAGGGCCCGGCACGGAAACAGAGCTTTGTTAAGGTTTCTTTTTGGAGTGGTGAAAATGTTCCAGATTTAGATTGTGGTAATGATTTAATAACTCTATATATCTGCTGAAAACGCTAAATTGCACACTTTTATATGTCCATTCTAGCCTACTTTGCTCACGCCCTTCACCAGGGGGCTTCAGCACGGATTCTTCTCCAAACGTGGAGGCGAGCTGAACCCCACATCTTATGGCCCTGTGACTCTGGACACCTCTCTCCCTGGCCACACTTCCTGCACCCAACTTGCACTGCCCATCTCCTTTCCCGATCATTCTGTCCCAGGTTGGGTCCTAAGGTGCTTGTGGCTGTGTCCTGTGGATAGGGTGACACAGAACACAAGAGGATAATTGCCCCCATGAAGGATATCTGTAACAGTATGATCAAAATATTTCTGAATGTATATGAATTGTGCCCTGTGATTGCACCAATGTACATAATTATGATTCAATAAAATTATTTAAAAAAAAAAAAGAGGATAATTGCCCAGCACCTCCTGCCTGTGTTTAGTGACAAGGCAGGCGAGGCAAAGGGCTTTAATATGTGAATGTATATGAGCGTTTCCATGCAAAAAAATACTGGATGAGGAAAAAAATGTTTAAGCATACAATCTGAAAATGCAGAACAAGAGCCCATCCTGTGTGGCAGGCTGTCTGAGAGAGCTCGGGAGAGCAATTCACAGAACGCCCTCGGGGGCGGAGGCCATCTGGACTGTCCCCGGTTTGTAGGACTGCTGTCCAGGGCACCCAGCGGTGCTCTAGCCCAGCAGTCTCTGCAAATCCCTGACCTGAAGCCCCAGGAAGGGAGCTAGAAACACAGACAAGTTGCATCGCTCCCAGTTGCTATGGGAACATATTCCAACGAGCCACCAGCTTGGGAGACCTAGAAAGTGAGGATTTTGATCCATGTTTTTAAAAAGCAAACGCTGAATAGATGTGACAAGGTGACATTTACTTTGGGGAAATGCCCAGGGAAGGGGTTCTGACTTTGCAACCATGAGATTGAGGAGAACAGTGGGGCCCAGACGTGGGATATCAGCATGAACCCCTAAGACCCAAGGCCTGTGGCTTCTCCTCTAATCACATCCCACTTGAGCTGGGTTGGGCCCCACCAGGTAACCTGCAGGAGGGTCCTGGTGGGAGACCTGAGATCACAGCACTCTGCATCCAGACAGCAGCAGACAGCAGCTGATGGCTGAGCTGTTTCTGCTCCCTCAATTTAACGGCTGTGTGATTATGGGCAGAGCACTTACCTTAAGTATTTCCTCATCTGAAAACACGTGGGTGTCTAGTCTGCTAAGGCCCCTTCCTGTTCTAAAAGTTCCTTTCTTCTACAGAGTCTAACCCCAGAGCCGAGCCATCCAAGCGACAGCTCCGGGCTGCTCCCACTTTATAGCGGCCCCGCCCCAGGCATGCTTCCCTCCGTGGGGCTCTAACTCTGCAGCATCATCACCGCCTCCTTACAAAGGCCTCCACCCATTGCGCGTCCCTCACCGGCACAAGTCCCTCCTGCGGTTGGAGACATTTCTCCGAGGTTCAGCACCTGCTGCGGTCCTGCTGAGCCTCACTGGCTAGCCCGCGTAGAATACACAAATACAGCATCCTCTATGCTGGGGTGGCTGAGCAGCCCAATCCCGAGACTATTCTCACCCCGCTTCTCAAGCCCTGGTGCCCACCATCTTCCTAGCTGCTGGGTTAGCTGTCCAGGGCTGCTGTGTCCATGGGCCCCAAACCAGGTGGCTTAAAATAACAGAAGTTATGCCCTTCCTGTTCTGGAGGCTGGAAATCCGAAATCTGTATGTCTGCTGATGTCCACTCGCTTGGAGGGCACTCTAGGGCAGGACCTGCGTGGCTCCTGGGTGCAGTTGTCCAACCTGCCTCCATCTTCACGTGGGTCCTGGGGGACGGACCGCACCCTGATGACCTCCTAATAGCCCGATAATACCTGCCAATGCCCTGTGCCCAGCGAGTCCCATTCACAGGTCTGGGGTGAGGAACTGAATGCCCCTTTATGGAGGACACGTTCAACCCACTGCAGAGAACATTCTGTCCTGGGTAACCACAAGCTCCGTGTCACATTCTGGGCGGAAGATGAACTGCTCTTCCCTGGCCTGCAAGGAAGGAGGACAGTGCCTGGCGTGTGTTTCCCCTCCCACCCTCTCTTTGAACGCCCTGTCATCCCCCACCCAGGCGCTCCTGTCTTCCTGGAGACTCTGCCCTGAGCACGTCCTGCCACCCGTCTCCCTGAGGTCTTGATCACATCCCGCTCAGCTCAGCTCCTCCCCTTTGCCCTTCTTCTCTGTTTCCATAACAGCAGCCGCTTTCTAACCCACCTGTCGACCTGCACATTCTCTGCTTCTGCTGTGTGCTGCTCATTCCCACTGCCAGGACCCCAGCGCCAAATGCCTGTTGAATCTGTCTCTGCTCCTAACAACTCCTCCCAGACGTTTTTTCCTTTTTAAAGAATCCCTCAAATATTTTGGAGGCCACCTTCAAAAAATTACTAGTCTCTATTTTTGCTCAAAATGATGTAATGAGCCACACATTCAGTAGAGAAAATAAATCCTTCAGGAAGAAACATAAAAAAAAGTTGAGCTATCAAGCTAGAATATATTACTTCTGTTAAAAGTGAATGATTTGCTATATTTTAATAATTAAAATTATAGGAAAATGTGGGACTATTGAAAAAAATTAAAAGTATGTGATACTCCTTTTATGACCAGAAACAATAGTGAGGGTTGAGGACTTTCTTTAAATTTCTGTTGGTGAAATCAATATAGCACGCTATTCTCTCAGTACTTGTGGAGTAGGCATCAAATATTCATACATCTCAAGACACTTTCTTGAAGCATTGTTTATCTTTCAAGCTAAGTAACACTGAGACAATATTCTTGTTATTAAAAACATTGTTAGGAAAATTTCTGCAGCTTGTTACATTATACACAGTGTCAGTAAATACTTGCTGGTCAAATTTCAAATAGGAAATAAAACTTGGAAAAAGAAGAACATTTAGCATCTGTAAGATTATATCGTGTTAAAGTGGTGCCAGGATAAGTGGGTTCTTGCAGGGAAATTTTGTCTCTTGGGGACTATTTGAGGTAAATGTATTCAATGGAATAAATAAAGGATGTGGTTTCAAAGTAATTAGGAGTGACAGTTTTTTTAAAACAACATTCCATGTGCAAGTAAATTTAATAACAAGGTTTATATAAATATATGAAAACATTCTAATTTGAAGTGATTTAACATTAGTCATAGTGATGATAGGATGTGCGTGAATATACTTTTCAGCCTAGAAACTTCATGAATGCCTGGGCTTTGGCATGCAGCTTTGGAAAGAGGTTGCTCTATCAGACAAAGTGCCACCCAAATATATGAATTTGACTCTCTTGCACCTGTGGTGGTGGGGACCTCCTACCCTGGACACCTGAGTCCAGAGGGGACCATCTCCCTGAGTCACAGGGAAGAGGAACCAAGTGGAAACCTCTCCTAAGGGGCTGATTTCGGCACAAAGGATGGAGCACGTCAGCAGCACAGACAGACCCGGGTGAGATTGTCTCTGTCGGTTCAAGTTCAGGAGCTGTGGTCTATGTTTATCCAAATAAGGTTTTTCCAATACAGAAATTAAAAATTACAACATAGGTGCTGAATTTTATATAATAACATTTTCTCGAAATGTTGATGGCTGATATAGCTAGACCTTTCTAACTTAAAATCCAAGCTAGAAATTTCTTGTTGAATATTCTGACATGTGGAAAGACTCAGCTATTGTTTACCTTGAAAAGCTCCTTAAATTTAGACATTGGATACCATTTGATAAATAACCCTGTAGTATCCAGAAAAAGAGATTTAAAGGCATCATTTTATTTTACCCATCTGAGGTCAGCTTCACCAATTATGTTTTCCCTCCTGTGTTTCTTATCTGGATCATTCTAAGGGAAACACATCGTTAACCAATGACAGCTTCACCTACACAGTTAATGAATTATTTATTTAGGTGTGCATATATCCAGAATCTACCTCTGTACCTAAGTGGGTAAATGAATGCTTGGTGTAAATAAAGCTGGCATGGACTTTTCATCTGGTATGATGGTGACCAGTGAGGAAGGGTCTAATTAGAGCAATGGCGATGCTCAGAATAGCCCCTTCATGCGATAGTCCACACATGGTCTGGGAAGGTGGGAATGTAGGGGTCTGGGGTAATTTGTGAGGGTTAAATATGCCCGCACCATTCTATTCTATTCTAAAGCCCTATGACCTTTAGCAAGTTAATTAGTCTCTCAGATGTCAGTTCCTTCATCTGTAAAATAAACATACTAATAATGTATGCTCACACTTGCTATGCCGAGAGCCTAGTTAGCTCAATGCTTACTGAATGCCTAGTTCACAATAAGTCACAGCACTTATGATTTTATAGATGGAATAAATTCCATTTCTCATACATATATGCTAGTACTTTTAGAATTTTGAGATTTTAAATACACATTCATTTAATAGAAGTTCAGATGATGTATACAGCATATTATATATATATGTATTTATACACATTCACTGTATATGTCAATGGCCAAATTTTTTAAAATAATTTTATTAAATCATAATTGTGTACATTGATGCAATTGTATGGCAGAATATGCTTCATATACAATCAGAAATATTTTGATCATACTGTTAGAGATAACCTTCAGGCATTTTCTTGATCACTATATAAAGACATTGATACTCTACATTTAATAAGTTTCACCAGTACCCTGCTAAGATACACTGTAGATGTGATCCCACTAATTGCCCTCCCTCCACCCATCCTCCCTCTCCCCTCCCTTTCCCTTTTCCCTGTATTCTTGTGCTATAATTGGGTTTTAGCCTTTATATGAAAGCTATAAATTAGCTTCATATTAGGGCTGAGTACATTGGATACTTTTTCTTCCATTCTCGAGATACTTTGCTAAGAAGAACATGTTCCAGCTCCATCCATGTAAACACAAAAGAGGTAAAGTCTCCATCTTTCTTTAAGGCTGCATAGTATTCCATGGTATACATGTACCACAATTTATTAATCCATTCGTGGGTTGATGG
>CAUYON010125509.1:0-15053 GCA_963573935.1 Arctocebus calabarensis
GAACGTGATAAACATCAAATTTGTGAGATATTTATTATTATTTTTTTTATTAAATCATAGCTGCGTACATTAGTGCAATCAAGGGGTGCCATGTGCTGGTTTCTTATACAATCTGAAATGTTTTTATCAAACTGTTTAACACAGCCTTCATGGCATTTTCTTTTTTTTTTTTTTTTCCAGTGGTAAGACAGAATTTATTTACAGAAAAGAATATAGAAAACACTAAAGCTCCTGGTAGAGAGAGAGAATTCAAGTGGGGAGAGAAAAGCTCTCTCCGCTTCTCTCCCAGTCTTTCCCGGTCTCCCTCATTAGGCTTTTAGTCTCGAGGTATATATAGGTGTATGGGTTCCTTGGCCAGGAAATGAATGAACACAGTCCCTTCCGCCCGGGGCAAGGTGAATGAATGTATCAATGAATAAACACAGTCCATTCATGGAATTGAGACCTAGGAAATTCACATGAAATTGACCTAGGCATAGGAAATGAGGATGAGATATTTATTTTTATACAAAATAAGGACTATTAATATTCACATGAATGCACACACATATATTACAAAATGCATGACAAATGATTGACTTGTAAGCAAGTGGGGCACTGCTCAGATTGATGGGGGACAAAATGACTTTTGTTTTCTTGTATGTACTTTGAATTATTCTCAGTGAACACAAATTATTCCACTAAAAATCTTATTTTTACTATATGAAAAGGGAAAGATAATATATCCAGTGTTTTGAGTTGTATGTATAATATTCTTAAATATGGCAGAAGTGGTTCTATAAAACTTATGTTAGGAGTGGACTTTTATTTCTATTTTTTATTTTTATTACTTATACTGGATTTTTCAATGATGTCGATTTGATCTCTGCACTGCAGGAGTTCTCATGAATGCTGATTGGAGAAATAAAATGATATTTTAAAGTAGAATTATGAGAAAAGTGCTTATTTTAGGTAGAAGATGTATTTATTATTTGTGAAAATAATTGAAACTTTAGCTTTGTCTTGATAAGATAGAAATAGAAATTATAGGCTTTGTGTTCTTTTCTTAACATTAGTCACAGAAATGTAGATTATAATTTTGTTTCTTAGGCAGCTACATAAAGTCTGAAATTCTGGGCTTTCCAACACTTTTTTGTTAATAAAAATAAGGAAAAAAAGTTAGGAAAATATTTACATTTTAATAACCACAAAAGTCGTACTTTAATAAGCTGATATCACAAAGGTCTTTTAAGATCAAATCATGATTTCTCTGGGTTTTTGATTTTAGATTGACATCGTCAAATCTAGTCTCTGTGTGATTTGTGTAAGTTATGTCATTTCTAGATTTTTCAGTTTTCTCATCTGTGAAATGTGAGCATTAAGAGAGGTAGAGACTATAAAATGTGTCATTTTTATTATGTGTTATTCTATATAAGATCTTCACCCTATGGTTATTGATACTTATGCAGAAAAACTAGACTTATATACATAAGTGATAATCTTGTTAGCTGAATTTATTATGAGAAGCTAAGTTCTAAAATAAAATATATTTTATTAAATTAAATTTGCTTACTTATACAGGAAGATGAACTCATTGTTTTTAGATGTTCATAGATGGTAGAGGTACTCGTGATGGTTAGAAAAAGTCAAATCTACTGGGTTTAGTTTTCTTCTTGCAGAAAGGCAAACTATAAAACAAAGCACATTCACAAAGGAGTCCAGTCCTGATGTGACGGGAACGCGGGCAATCCCACAGCACTAAGTCATGGGAGAGTGCAGGGCTGTAGATGAACATGGGGAAATTCAATTCTTTGGCCAAATTATCATAAGTATAATTCAATACTGTTTAATATCATATGTTAAACGTTGAGGTTATAAATGTGCCCATGATTTAAATTATAATTTTAATATTGGCCTTAATGATAAATGGAGACTCTGGAATTAGATCACATGTATTCAAATCCTGGCTTTTTTAAACTGCCCACTCTTGACATTGGGCAAATTATTACCCCTCTAATTCTTCTTATATGTAAAATGTGATTAATACTTTCATCTTATTTTGTAAGATTTAAATAAGATAATCTATGTAATTACTTTGATCAGTAACTATCACGTGGTAAAAAATTCAAAAGATTCTATTATATCCCTTATTAATAGTTATGTTATTTTTGTTCTTCCTCTAATCACATATTGTTTCAGATGTGTGTATCCAACTGCTTCCTAAATATATATACTCCCATGACCTATAGATATTTTAAATTTTGTGTGTCTAAAGATAACATACTTCTTTCTTCCCTAACCTTTTCCTAATGTTTTATTCCCTACTTCTACAAATAACAAACTCTTACTTTTCGCTCAAGCCAGAAATCTGGAAGTCATCCTTTATCCTCTTTTTTAACCACTGGCTACCTGCCAAACAGGAAGACTCTTATTGCCTTAAAGTCTTTTAAATTTTTTGCCTTTCCCCAAGTCATTGCCTTGATCCCAAATGCAGGTCTAATGATCAGGTTGATCTCATTTACACCCCCCGTGAATCCTTCACAGCAACTGTAAGGTATTGTCATATTAAATTTTAAAATCTAAAGTGGCTGTAACTAGAGTTCAGGGTTAGATTAAAACTCTGAACTGACAAGTAGTCTCCCATATATATTACTGTATTTTATTTCCTTTCCTACCATGGCCTGTGGTGCAGCCCATAGGGAGGCCTGGAAGACCTTTGAACATGCTGGGTTATTTCTTCTTTCTCTTTGCTTAACTAACATCTACTTCCCTTCAAAGCTCAGGCCCAGTACTGATCCCTCTGGGATTCTTTTAAAAATTTCTTGCATGATCCTTGATTCTTCTTCTTTGTGTGTCCATGGTTTCTTATGAAAACTTTTATTACAGGACTTATGCTGCAGATTGTAAAAGCCAGTTTGAGGAACTATGATTTATAGATTGTACCTGAGCACAGTGCCTGAAACATGGTGGATCCTAAAAATTCTTGCCTATTATAAAAAAATCAAAGCTGTGACTTTGGGGTTTTCTATAGAATGGGTAGAGATTCACTATCCCGTGTTCTATTCCCAACATCCTATGTTACAGGGCTGGCCATGGACTATTGGTGGGAAAGAAACTAGAGATGTGACTAGAGACTTTGACCTTAGTTTGACCTTGAGCACACTTAAGAATTTTATTGGGAATCATAAAACTCAGATACAAACTATAATTTCAAATCATTTTTTTGTTGTTCTTAAAGATGGATATGCTGACTAGATGGCTGGCATGTATATAAAATCCATGTAGGTCCCTTTGTGAATTATAATCTCTATAAAAGGGAGGTAGATTGTTCTATTAATAGCTCAGAAACAATAATATTTATAGTATTGTTATAAAATGAACATTTTAGGCCTGATTTCAGTAATGTAAACATTATGAGAAAGAACGTGGTAGGGTCTTATTTGGAAATTTAATTCCCCTCTAGACGCTGGAATTAGTGTGCTTCCTAAAAAACTAAAGAAAAAAATCCAAACATAGCTTAGCACCCAAGTTGCCATCTCTCCTCATTGTTAATTAGTTTTGTAATATATACACGGTCAGATTTGACACCCACAGTTAAATTGTAGACTCTTATGTCTTCTTTTATATTACTTGCATTTAAAAAGATAATTCATAATTATCTGACAAAGAATTGGTTTCTTAGCTTAAAAAGAGAGTATCACAAGATCTTAACTAAAATAATTAGAGATTTTTCATCAGATGACACCATGTTTTGGCACAGGAAATTCTAGGACAGGATCCTTCAGGAATACCTCTCTGGCATAGGGAAGGCTTGATCATAAAAGCAAAATAAATAGCCCAAGTGCTATTTCTCGGTTTTTCCTTGGGCCTGACATCTCTCTGGCTGTTTATCAAGGTCCTATGGAAGTTAATCATCTTTTTCTCAGAAGGTGATTCTCCCTACTCCCTTTTTCATGCCACTAAATTTGAAATCTGCCCTGGGATTAGATTAAAGCTACGTTTCCCTCCAGGCACAGAGAACAAAATATGTCGGAAAATTCTGTCTTTCATTCCAAAAAAGCAGAATAATATTCACACAATTTGTTGTGTTTCCTGTAAATTTAGGTTTTATTTGTTGGGTGCAGAACATATCCATGGTAATCATTGTGGCAAAGCTTTTGGAAGATGCTTTTTATTACTTCAATGCCTAGTCAAATTCTAACAATAAAACTGCATTCAAGATTTAAAAGAGGCTCTTTCTAAGCAGAGAGTATGAATGTTTGGAGTTATTTGGCAGGAAAATCAAAGAAAACTAAAGAATAAAAAACAAAGTGTTTACTTGGAGCTTAAAAACTGTCCTGTAAGTTATAGGTAACATTCTGTAGTAAAAGAGAATGCTAAAAAAAAAAAAAAAAAAAAGCCACGTATCTGCAGAATGATACTTAGGAGAAGTGGCAGCAAAGGACAAACTCAAGGGCATCAACCACTTTGAGCTCCTGTTTCACAAGGACAGAGTAATTGCTTTGTCACTGAAACTAATTGACTCAACTATTTTATGATGATTGATTATTAGTTATTAAAATAGATACTTTATTGTTAAAGGTACTTTTTTCAACTCCGGCAAATATTTATTTTTAGAATAAATTCCTCTTCATTTGCTTTGATACATTTTGGCTTTTTAAACAAATTTAGTCAACAATTCAGCAACCTAATAATAAGCATTCTTCATTTTTCCAAAGCAGAAGCATTTTTCTTCATCCGTTTCATACTTCCTTAAGGTTTTGTGTGTTAGAGAATAATGCTTATGTCACTTTTGATATCTTTTTCTAGACGTAGCTAGCTTCATTGATGTAACATTCCTGGCCTCTCCATACCCACTGCTCCTTTAATTCCATCGTGGGACTGGCAAGTGACTTATATGAGAAATAAATTTAGGAAGAATAAACTGGGCATTCATAGTCCACATCCTCTCTTCCTATTTTAGGAGAAGTTCTCCTGGGAAGCAGCTTTTCTTCCCCTCTATGTTTGGGTACTGCTGAAGTGACCCATGATCGGCACGGCAGTGATGGGGTAGAATGTACATCTTCTCATATCTGGGGCTAACTAATCTGAAGTTGCGTCTTTATTGGTAATAAGGAAAGTACTTTAGCCTTGATCTGTACTTCTTTTCTTCCCCCTCTTCAGTTTGTTCAGAGCCTATGTGGGAAGACAAGTGCTTTTTATTAGCTCTTTTCATGGATTTAGTGTGTGGACCAAGGTTATAGAGAAATAGCAATAAAACAGTGAGATTTGGGGGTCAAAATATACTCTTGGAGCTTTTTGGTTTGAGGTCTGCAGCTTTAGCCTTTAGTGTAGGAACAGAGAATTTTGATACTGTTGGAGGGACATTTTCTGTTGCCTTTCATCTGTCTGCTGTGACCTGGATGAATGCTTTATCCTGCTTCATGACAGTGACAGCTTCCTCTTCATGAGTAACTGCAACTTCCGTAACTGTCTCTGGCTGAGAGGTTGTGTTGTTTATCATTAGGCAGATTCCATGTCTGCATTGAGGAGGATGAGTCAACGTCCTAGTCAGAGAAAAATGGGAGATGCTGAACGTAACTTGGGGAACTACAGAGGCCTTAGTCAGAAGAAATATGAGGCGAGGATTAAATTACAGGTAGCAGACAAGATCAAGGTGAATATGACCAAGACCAACTATGATGCTGCAGCATTTCTTGGGGAATGATTCAATTATAGAAAAAAGGGACATGGCCTTTAAGAGATTGGTGAACTGAAAACTATTTTCTCATTTTTGTTATTATTTATTGTTTGCAGTGTTTTAAAAAATATTATACAGGTACAAATGTTTATGGTCGTGTGGATTGCTTTTGTAATCCTAGAGTCAAGACTGTAAGTGTGCCTATCAGTCAGCTAGTATTCATTTTACCCACTAGTTAGGTTTTCACCCATCCCATCTTCCCTCCTTCCCCTCTGCTTGATTTCCAGGGAGTTCTACTTCCATCTATGCATATGTGTGGTCATCAGTTAGTTCTAATTTAATAGCGAATACATGTGGTGTTTGATTTTTCATTATTTAGATACTTCATTTACAATAATAGTTTCCAGTTCCATCCAAATTGTTGCAAAAGGCAAGTCACCCATCCTCCATCCTTTTTCATGGCCGAGTAGTATTCCATGTCACACATATGCCGCTTCTGTTACATCTGCTCATAAATTGATAGGCACTAGGGTTGATGCCACATGTTTGCAATTATAAATAATGCCACAATAAACCTTTAAGTAAAAACTGTCTTTTTGATAAAATGGCTGCTTTTACTTTATGGAAGTATCCAGCAGCAGGGAATGGTGGATCAAATGATAGGTCTACTTCATGTTCTTCGAGGACTCTCCATACTGTTTTTCATAGAGGTTGTACTAATTTGCAGTCCCACCAGTACTGTATTAGCATTCCTTTCTCTCTGCATTCTCACCGGTATCTATGGTTTTTTTTTTTTTCAGATTTATTTGAGGTTTATATATGATTTGGTTATATTGTTTGAGTTTGTAAGATGAAATCTGAGTTAGACTTACATGTATTGATTTTTTACTTTTTAATAAGAGCCATTCTAACAGATGTAAGGTGCTATTTCATTGCAGTTTTAATTTGCATTTCCTTGATAATAAGTGAGGCTGAACATTTTTTCATAAGTTTATTGAACATTTATCTATCTTCTTTTGAAAGGCTCCTGCTCATGTCTTTTGCCCACTTTGTAATGGGGTTGTTTGATTTTCTTTTGCTGATTTGCTTGAGTTTTTTGCAGATGTTAGCCCTTTATTGGATTTATAGCTTGTGAATGTTTTCACCCATTGTGTAGATTGCTATTTGCTCTGTTGATTATTTTGCTATGAAAACACTTTTAAATTTATTCAAGTCCCATTTATTTTTGTTGTTGCTGTTAATGTCATTGGGTCTTTTTCATGATTCTTTGTCTAAGCTGATATCTAGAAGCATTTTTTTTATTTAGCATTTTCTTTTAGAATTCTTATGGTTTCATGCCTTACATACAAGTCTTTTATCCATGTTGAATTAATTTTTGTGAGCGGTGAGAAATATAGATCCTGTTTCATTCATTCTTTCATTCATTATTCTTCTGAATAATGTGGTTATTCAATTTTACCAGCACCATTTATTGAATAGGGATTCTTTTCCCCAGTGTATATTGTTGTCTTCTTTGTCTAAGATCAGTTAGTTGTATGTGGGTGCTTTCATATCTGGGTTCTCTGTTCTGTTTCACTGGTCTATGTCTCTATTTTTGAGCCAATACCATGCTGTGTAGGTTAGTAAGCCTTGCAATACAGCTTGAAGTCTGGTAATGTGATGCCTCCAGATTTGTTCTTTATGCTTAATATTGCATTGGCTGTTTGGGCTCTTTTCTGGTTCCAAACTAAGTGCAGAATTACTATTAGTTTTTTATTTCAAAGTAATATGAGGGTACAAATTTTTAGCTTACATTGATCTCACTTCCAAGGTAAAGCTCAAGTTGTAGAAGAGCCCTTCATCCAGGGTGCATGCTGAACACCCTCGCATTGTGCACATTGGGTGAGATCCTGACAATTGCCCTTTCTCCTCCCACAATCACTCTCATCTCTCATCTTTCCCTTCTCCCTCCTCACTCTTCTCCATTGCTAGATCATACCTGTGTTTTATCATTTTTATGGGCATGTAATTGTTTATATATTGATTTCATATTAGTGTTGAATATATTAGATTTTTTTTCCATTCTTGAGATACTTCACTAAGAAGAATGTGTTTCAACTCCAGCCAGGTAAACATAAAAGATGTAGTTTCCATCTTTTCTTATGGCTAAATAGTATTGCAAGGTATACATGTGCCACAGTTCGTTGGTCTATTAATGGGTTGATGGACATTTAGTTTGGTTTCATGATGTGGCAATTATGAATTGAGTTGCAATAAACAGAATCAATGAAATCCACATCAAAATATCAAGGTCATATTTCATAGATCTGCAAAAAATTAATTCCAATTGAGGCTTTTCCCCTCTCCGAATTATTTTTTTGCAGATCTGTGTAGTATGATGTTGGTATTTTGATGTGGATTTCACTGAACCTATAAATTACTTTGGGAAGTATGGACATTTTAATAATAGTGATTTTGAAATCCATAAATGTGATGCATTTTTCCATGTGTGTGCATTTCTTTCCACAGCGTTTTGTAGTTCTCTTGTAGCGAACTTTTGCCCCCTTGGTTAAGTATATTCCTGGGTGTTTCATTTTTTTGAGGTTATTGTGACTTTTAGTGAGTCTTTAATTTGACTCTCAGTTTGATTTTTATTGATGTATAGGCCTGATCTTGATTTGTGTATACTAATTTTGTAACCTGAGACTTTGCTGAATTTGTTTATCAATTGCAGAAGTCTCTTGGTGGAGTCTTTGGGATTTTCTAGATATAAGATCACATCATCAGGAAAAGCAATAGTTTTACCTCCTCTTTCCTGAATGGATATACTTTATTTTTCTTGTGTGATTATTCTGGCTAGGATTTCCAGCACTACGTTGAAAAGAAGTGTCAACATAGTGTCAACATGTCTTGTCAGGTGTCAACTTGTCTTGTTCCAGTTAATAGTGGGAATACTTCACATTTTTTTCCCCATTCAGTATGATTCAGGCTGTGGGTTTGTCATATAGAGCTGTTGCAGCCCCTATGGCCCTTGATCACCGCAGGAAGGAACCAGGCATGACACGGATTAGAAGTACAAGCTTGCAGGAGGTGGGCTAACCTTGATTATTACAGGGTAGCCCAGAGTAACCTCCATGGTAGCCTTTTATTGAGACAGCACAAGACAGGTGAGGGGGGTTTAGATAATGACTCTGTGTTTAAGGATCACCATGGGCTCGGGCTCTTTCTCTGCAAGGAGCATCTGCAGACCAATTACCCGAGGGTCCGCCCCCCCAGCTGCAAATCATCTTGCTCAGAGGTTGTCTGGCTCTTGGCGTCCTCTACATAATAGCTTTTATAATTTTGAGATATGTTCCTTCTCCGACTAGCCTGTTGAGGTTTTTTATCATGAAAGTGTGCTGAATTTTGTTGAATGCTATTTCTGTTTCTATTGAGATAATCATATGTTGTTTTTGCTTTAGTGAATCATATTTATTGATTTACATGTGTTGAACTGGATTGAATGCTCTCTTTAATCTCTGAGACAGTAGGTTGTGTTTATAGGTAGTATTAAATCTCACCCTTTATGATTGAGTCAGTGAATGTTATAAAGGGTTGTACAAATTGACCTCCCTGTCACTAGGTGGTGTTGCTTGTAGGAACAAGTTACAGTGGTGTTTTGGGGGCCTGTGACTGGCTCTTAGCCCCAGGAGAAGCACTTGAATACCCAGATAGTGGGAATAGCCCTAGAACTTCCAGATAAGTCTTTATTCTCTGGTACAGCAGAGGTTAGGTGGGGGATGCACCTGGGCAGGGCTGGGTTGTGTGAACCTGCCTTCACGCTGCATAAAACCTGGTAAGGTAGCTGTTTCAGCTGGGGTTGAAGTTTCACTCCCAGGCTTCTAGGAAGCCACCAGGGAGGGGCTGAGGCGGTCCCATTTAGCTAGAAAGTCTGGTTGTGGGTTAGGGGCCATCTGACATTCACAATCTTGCTGTCAGTAGTGGATCTCACCTTCCAGCTCCTCCGCTGACTCTGTGACTTCCACCAACGTCTACCAGCTGGTATGTCCTCAAACTAGCTGACTCTCCACGGATGGCGCTACGGATAGGAACTTTCCTGTCTTGAATTCCTTCCTAGGAAGGCAGGTCCCAAATTGCCTACTTGGAGTATAGCAGGTTTGATGTCCCTCTGCTTCGGACTGTGTCCTGCTGCCATGGAACAGCCAAATAAGCAGCACTTGGGAAGAGTACAGTAAGTCTTTTTTTTTTTAATAATTTTATTGAATCATAATTATGTACATTGGTGCAATCACAGGGCACGATTCATATACATTCAAAAATATTTTGATCATACTGTTACAGATATCCTTCATGACATTTCCTTGATCACTATATAAAGACATTAATACTCTACCTTTAATAAGTTTCGCCAGTACCCTGCTAAGATGCGAGTACAGTAAGTCTTTAGGAGGAATAGTTTGAGCGCCACTCTCTGCAGAAGCCTCATTGTGGTGGACGCTCCGACAGAGGGGAAGCAGCGGCTCCTGAGAGCCCTGGCACCGTCATTTCTCTAACAGCCACAGGTGGGGAAGGGGAGGAACGCTTAGCCCTCTGGCGGTCCCTTTTCCTCTTCCCAGAAAGCAGCCCATCTGGAATAATGTCCAGCCTGTGGGATCACGCAGATTATCCTGGATCTCCCTATTGCTCCCGCATTCTGGATTGGGTTGAGAAGTTTGTTGTATGGGAATGAAACGAGGGGCTGAAGCTCTTTGGGAGGATAAAGGGACGTGGGTGAAGAAGCGATATGGCATCTGCCGTCTTGGCTCAGGTCCGTGATGGTGGAAGCACCCCAGGGGCTTGGCAGCCTGTTGCTTTGTACCCAGGAAGCTCCCAGTGGACTGGTGGGACAGCTTTTGAGAGAGTAGAAAGGCTGCTGACTGCCGGAGGTGTGGGGGAGGGAAGCGGACCGCTCGCCAGCCCTGTTCTCTGGACTCCAAGCCTGCGGGGTTGATCTCTGTTGACATCTTACTCCTTCGTGTTCGGCTCTCAACTTCTTCCCATGGAGTCTTTGGTAGGTTCTGACATTTCCCTCAGTATTACATGCGATTTATATTTGTTTCATTGTCTTTTCATCTGAAATTCTCTCACCAGCCATCTTGTCTCCCGTTCCCTATTTTTTCAAACAGCAAAACAGATGAGTTGTGAGTCTGATAGAAGATATTAGAAAGATTACTGATCAAATTGTTAGTGTCGGGCCTACAGCCTTTGCTCACTGTCCCTAATTCCATTCTGCACTCAGAGCCCGGGGGCTATCTGTCCAGCCACCAAATTGTAACTAATCTTTCAACCATGTACCTTGTATACAAGTGTTATTTGCTGACCACATGGTCTCAAATAAGCATTAGATTAGTTACATATGTGGGAAATATCTCCCCTGAGGTATAATTCTTACATGTCAGCCATACTATAGCAAGAGGTAGTGAAACAGCCTCCACCACTCAGGGCAGAAAAATCGGTTCACAAAAGCTTTTATAATTTTGAGACACGTCATTGTGTAGATTTTAGTATTCAAGAACAGAGACACTAAGTATAGAGCCAAAATTAGCTTCTTCCTGGGAAATCTAACCCAACTGAGTTTTTAAATCTTACATCATGGACTTTAAAATAAAGAATATTTTTATCCCCATAGATAACACTAAATATTTTCATGGCTTTTAGTATTATTAAGAATGCTAAAAACTGAATTTGCCTTCTCTATGCCTGATCTTGTGGGACAAACAGTCTCAGTATTAAGCATAATATTATTTACAGATTTTGAAGATGCTCTTTATGGGGTTGAGAAAATTCCTTCAACTGTAAAAACATTTTTCTTCTCAGATCATGAATAGACGTTGAACTTTGTCAGACTTGTTTTGTTTATGTGGATTTTCTTCTTTAGTTTGTTCATATAGTGAATTACATTGATTGACGATTGACGTTTGAGTGTTGAATCACTCTTGCATTCGAGCATAAACTGCACTTGGTCTATACATTAATCTTTTAATATATTCACTATTTCAATTTCCTATTATTTTGATAAGAATTTGTGTGAGTATTCCTGTTAATGGGTATATTGACCTATAATTTTCTTTAGTTTTATCTATCTTTTAATATGGGAATAGAACAAGCTGGGGAGCAGTCACTTGAATTTTCTGGAAGTGGTTTTGTAGAATTACTATTATATCTTTTTTAACTGTTTGATAACCTTCATAAGCTATGGAATCTTACCCTGGATAATTATTTTTAGGGAGATTTTTTTACCTGCAAATTTCTTTAATAACTATAGGACTATGCAAGCCATCTCATATTTTGTAAATGAGATTTAGTAGTTTTTGTCTTTCATAGCATTTGTCATTTTATCCAGTTTGTCTATCTTACTGGCAGAATGTTAGGTTTTCATTCATTCTGTCACTCTGTACCTGTAAGTGCAACATTTAGACCATTTATATTCAGTGTTAGTATTGATAGGTGAGTTACTATTCCAGTCATCATACTGATTCTTACCTACAGCTTTGTATACTTCCTTGTGTTACTGCTTTATAAGAGCTGTGAGTTTTTACTTTCAAGTGTTTTACACTGGTGAATTTCAACCATTCTTTTCAGGGTTTGGAGTACTTTTGAATATTTCTTATAGGGCACGTCCAGCGATGACAAATTCCCTTAGTGCTTAATTGTTTGGGAAAGATTTAATTTCTCCTTCATTTATGACACTTAGTTTTGCAGGATGCAAAATTCTTGGCTGATAGTTATTGTGTTTAAGAAGGCTAATGATGTTATCCCAGTTCCTAAAAGTTTTTAAATATTCTTATTACTATTTTAATATTTTTAGAGTACCTGGTGATTTCACGTCTCTCTCATTCCAGATATTGGTAATTTGCTTATTTTCTATTTTTCCAATATCAGCTTTTAATACTATAAATTTTTCAGTAGGCACTTCTTTAACTGCATCCTGCAAATGTTTATATAGTGTTTTTTATTTTAATGGTAGTCTAAGCTTTTTAATTTCCCTTGTGATTTTCTGTTTTTTATTAGTAGGGTATTTAGAATTAAATTAATTTTCAAGTATTTGGGCATTTTCCAAGCAATTTTCTGTTAAGATTTCTAGTTTAATTTTATTACAGTCTGAGAACACCTTTTATATAACTTAATTCCTTTAAATTAAAAAAAAATAACGCAGGATATAGTCTAACATAGTAAAAGCACATTTAAAAAGAATATGTATTCTGTTGTTGAATTGAGTGCTTTGTAAATGTCAATTAGTTCAAGTTTTTGAGTTCTCACGTTTTCTTTCATACTGATTTTCTGAATATTTTTTCTACAAGTATGGAAAGAAGAGTATTAACGTCCCCAGGACAGTTGTGAATTTTTCTGTTTCTCCTTTTGTTTCTATCCATGTTTGCTGAATGAATTTTGAAGCTTTGTGTCAGATGCATACACAGTTAAGAAAGATATTGTCTCTCGGGTAATTGATCCTTTTATTGATACTTAATGTTCCTCTAAATTCCTCCTATGATTCCTTGTTGAGAAGTATACTTTTTCTGTTATTAATAGCTTCCTGAGATTTTTTGATTTGTGTTATCATGTTTTTCATCTTTTTACTAGTTTTGTCTTGCATATTTTTTATGCTTTTACTTTTAGCTTATGTACAAAGTGGATTTCTTTTCTTTTTGATTTTGGCTCTCAGTTGTTTGAAAATGATACAATAGGTGTGTTCTTCTTGATATGTATTCTGTTCTTTGGTTTACAAACTTCTTTGAGCCATAGTTTGGTGTCTTGCATTAATTTTAGAAAATTCTTAACCATCCTGTATTCACATATTTCTCCTAACCCACTCTTTTTCTTCTTTCTCCTCCTAGAATTTTAATTATACCTATGGTGTGCCATTTGGTTTTGTCCCACAGACTTTGAATGTTCTGTTCTATTATTGTGTTTGTTTATTTTCTTCTTTTTATCTATTCTTTTTGTTTTTACATGGATAATTTCATTTGACTTATCTTCAAATGTCCTAATTCTTTCTTTGGCTCTGATAAGCTTATCAACAGTCTCCAAATCTACATTTTTATCTGCATCTAACTGTGTTGATTTCTTTGTTTGATGAGAGTATATTGATTTTTATTTTCCATTTTTTAGATACGTTTTATTTGTTTATTTTTGTATAAAACTAGAAATTTATAGCACCCAAACAAAGCCTGAGATAAATTCTTTTTGTTTCTGGCCATGGGCATACTTATCTTCTTGCTTTTCCTAGGAGCATTGAGGAATTGAACTGGGTTTGAGTTTACTTGCTGCTATGGTTATCTTTTAGATCATCATAATTTTCAGTGTCCTCCAGTGTTACCTTTCATTTAGGATAGATGTATATGCTTGTTGATTATAAGTCTTAAGAGAATTGGTTCAAGTCTGTAGGAGACCGAGCACCAGGCTTATAGAAGGGGCCACTGGTTCTTGAGGGAGGCAGTGGGAACGATACCATCTCCTAGGCAGCATGGAGATGTTTTGCATTCTGGAGACAAGCCTTCAAGCAACTGCATGCATTAATGAGGTAAGATTCACTCGCTGGCAAGCAGGTGTTATACTTTGGACGTTTTTGGTGCAACAGGGTGGGAGTGGAGCCCTTGGAGAAAGAGCATGTAGTGATCATTAAGCATGTAGCTCCAGTATGTGGCCCCCCTACATTATTATTGTATAATGCTTCAATAAAAGGCCACAGCAGAGGTTACTCAGGGCTTCCCTGCAGCTATGGGGAGTTCACCACTTGCAAGCATGTATTTCTAATCCATGTCCTGGCTGTTTTTATTCGCATCGTGATGGGGTACCACAGTGGGCACTGACACAAGTCCTTTTAAATTCACCTAAAATTTAAAATGGACGTTTGACCACTATGAAAAATCAGATAGTTCATAGTGCTTTATCCTGGTCATGTAATGTTCTCAGAGACACGTGAGCATATTGTACAAGCATTGCATTATATCTGCATCATTTGCAACTGAGCAGTCAAGATTATTCGCATATTAGCATTGTTGGTATACTATATTGTAGGTCTAGACAGATAATGTAGGAATGTCTTCAGGGAATGTTATAAAGCAATGTTAAATTTGCTGTAGATTTATGCCAAAATAAAAAAGAAATTTTCCGGTAAGAAAAGATGTTATTTTTAGTGATCTTTTCAAAGAATCCATTCCTATGAAAGCTAAGCTTTCATTTCATAGTGCTTTTTTTTTGTGTTTATAATTTTATTGAATCATAATTGTGTAAATGGTGCAATCATAGGGCACAATGTGCTTCATATACATTCAGAAATATTTTGATCGTACTGTTACAGATAGCCTTCATGGCATTTTCTTGATCACTATATAAAGACATTGATACTCTACCTTTAATAAGTTTCACCAGTACC
>CAUYON010125512.1:0-19205 GCA_963573935.1 Arctocebus calabarensis
TCTTCTCAGAAGAAAAAAAATCATTTTATCCTAAGGACACTTGCACTAAACTGTTTATTGCGGCTCAATTTACAATCGCCAAAATGTGGAAACAACCTAAATGCCCACCAACCCAGGGATGGATTAACAAGCTATGGTATATGTACACTATGGAATACTATTCAGTCATTAAAAAAAAATACAGGGACAACTCTTAAAAAGTAAAACAACATTAACAAAAACTTCAAAAATTTATTAACAACTGTTTTAAATTTTATTTTACTAATAAAGATAATGTGAAAAACATTATCTGGACATAGTAAAAGTGGTTGTTTCAGCTTGCAAACTTTTCAACTCCCCATTTCACTCTGCACTCTTAAGATGCAGTCCCTAAAAATAAATAAATAAGTAAATAAATAAATAAATAAAATAAAAAAAGATGCAGTCCCTGATTGACCACTCTCATATCACAGTGACTGAAGAGGTACACCACATTCTGGATCCCGGAATTATACTTCAATTTGAAGCTTTACAGAATCTAACTTCAAAGCTATTTTGAAGAGCTTTGTGAGTTACCCAACTTCAAAGTGTACTTGAGATTATTTAACATCATTAAACAGAGCAATCTAAAAGACAAAGACATGGGCTAAAGTCAAAGCAATTTGAAAGACATCATACATCACTGTCTTTGCTATTACTTTTTCTCTTAACTTCCTAAGAGCTGTCACCCTTCACCTGCTCAATCACATGTCCAAAGAGCATTATGCTTTGGGATGCAGTGTGTGTTCATTTTGAGGAGAAATGTACGTGGGCTTACTTTCTCCTTAGACCTTCTTGTTGTTTCTCAAATGTTTCTTGATATACCTACCTCCAGTGTATTGACTATGCATATGCATTTTTCTTTAAACAAACACAATTGCCTATTTCCAAGAGTCATCCTAGGAGGCACATCTGTCACAATGTCTGACAAATATCCAAAGCCAAGGATATGACCTAGCAAATCTGAATGTACTTTGTTGTTTTTCTCATATTTTAACACTTATCTCCCCTTCATTCAGGAGCATTTGTCAACCTGCCTCTATCCATGGCAACTCTTCTTATTTTAATGTTCTTGCTTTTATCCACTAACTAAATTTACATTTCTTACTGTTATAAATTTCATTTTTCTGTTGAGAAACATTACTTCAAGAACAACTGAAGCCCAATAAACTTTCAAAGACAAAAGTTTTATTAGGAAAAGTACTTCTTTTCTTTATATACCAGCAAAGATGAGAAGAAATATAATACAAAATAAATAAGAAACGGTTTTGCACTAGTCTGTGAAGTTACTGTCTATTCTCATCTTTCTACCCATGAACATTGGTAGAGGATTGGAGTTATCAGTGTGCTCTCTGAGTTGAGTCAGACTCTGCAAAGGTACTTGTGATATGGTGATTGCATATGGAATATAAAAACATAGGTACAGTATCAAACTCAAATATATACAGTATACATATGTATTTAATTGGCTCTCATTTTGGATATTTTTTCAATTAGTTAAAATTATGGAAATATACAGCAGCAAAAGACTTTAAAGATCATTGGTCGTTAATCTTTGATAAGTAGAATAACCATATAATGTAATTCTCAAAGGCAGACACTTTTGAAAAAAAGATGCTATTAATAATTAGGCAGATATAGCATGTATAAACAGAACTATTACAAGTAATGAAGGGCAAATGGTTACCCCCGTCTTAAGGCATAGAGTAACTTGTTCACATGCGTTGTAAGTGTCACATACCACCAGAAACCAAGTTTCCTGGTGTCTCATCAAGAATACATTGCAACAGATGTGTTAGCTAGATACAGGTTCTTTTAATCTAAAATGTGCATTTATATTGTGGCCCAGGGTCTGAAGACAAGTCACATAAGATCTCTGACCTAAAATAAATGAAATAAAGGTTTCAACTGTTTTCTCCTAACTTCTCACTGGACTTGTGATGGTAAACAATTCTGACAGGATGTCTTCCCTTTGGGAAAATCAAACCAGGCTGAGATGATCCACTTTGATTTGGCCAACTTGTCAATAAAAGGTATGATGACCTTCTGCACATATGTACTCATATCACAGATGCCCTGGATGAGAGAAGGGTGTGTGATATATCTGATCCAGGGAGGAATGATAAATTGGAGTAATTTTTTTATTTTTTGTTATTTTGGTTGCTCTATTTAGTGCTATGGTATCTGCAAGACATATTTGCTATTTTTGATTGTTTTGTTTGTAGTTTAGCATATACAGAATACCTATTGAGTACAGAAATATGCTAGGGGATTGGATTTTGTACACTTTGCTGTGATTTATTGTGTGTTAAGATTTGCATAATTTTTCTTCTAGGCGAGTCAGATGAATTTGATTCTGCATGCTTTGGGTTGCTTTATCATGGGTCCTAAGGTTATATCACAAGTATTTTCTGGACACTTTCTGTCATTTTTCTCATGGTGAATGAAAGGTTTGCTAAGATTGCTGTGTTAGAAATACTCCTCTAATACTTGCGCCTTCACTCACAAAGCAAAAATTAAAATTCCTGCAATACCTTAGCACTCTTGTTACAGAATAGTGAAGACATATTTATATTCTCTCAGATATATTTTACCAAATGAAATTTATGAGTATGTCTTTGGTTCATATTGACAAATATCTTCTAAAGAATTATATAGGTGGAGTCATAGGCCCTAGCAGTCTCCTTACCCAAAAGAATATTAAAATCTGTGAGAAGGAATAATTAAAGGGCATAAATGACTGTGTTGTAAGAAAGAGGCAGGTTGTAGCATAATAAAATTAAGATTTCATTTTCAAAGTTTAAAATTGCAAGAAAGAGAGAAATTTTTTAGGGAGAAAATGATATTTAAGGTGGATTTTGAGAGATGAATAAAGTTCTGACTTAAACAGAAGGCAAGAAATTTTCCAGGCAGAAAAAAAAGGAAATAGAATGAGTCACAGCACAGGGACAAAGGATTATGATTAGGGAATACACTGAATCCTTCTAGTTGAAATATGGGAACAAGAAATAAATGGTACAAGCTTAGTGGTAACTCAGATGATTCTAAATTCCTTCTCAGGAAAAATCAAAATTACATCCAAACCCTACACCAATTTTTATTTTTTATTTTATTTTCTTTCTATGCTAATTTTTAATAAAAAAGAACTTCTAAAATATGAAGCTTTGTTCTTTTTATAGCTCTGTCATGCACATTACTTCAGTAATTTTCATAACTTGTTTTTGCTACAGGTAAGGTGGTTATTACTTCCATCTTACCAGTTGAGTAACTGAGAAAAATAGAGGCACATTGTTAAGTTGGTGGGCAGGTTGACATCCTCTCCATCCTTCTGTCTCCTAGTAGAAGCAAAGTGTTTGGTCAAAGAGCAGTGCCTTTCCACATGCAGAAGGGTTTCTTTCCTGTTGAGAATTCATTTGAGTTTTGAAAGTAGGACAATGTTTTTGTCAGGAAACTTCAGTGGCTAAAGCCACTGCTTCAAACTGACTAATAAGGCTGCTGCACTCAAACTGTGAGCAGAACTTTGCCAGCTCCAAACTGCTGAGGCCCTGCAATCTCACCAGTCCACCTGCTGCGCGCTGAGCTCTTTAGTCTCAACTCGCAGGCCCAATCAACTGAATATGTGCGCTGGCTTCAGGCTTTGGCCTCCTAAATCCACTGACACTGCTGCTTATCGTCTTCATTGCCATCTCCAGGCCTAGCGTTCAGCCCCCTAATGCAAATGACCAGTTTCTAGGCTGGCAGACACCATCGTGCAGATGGGGTCGGTACGAATGTCCAAGTGACAAATCAAAGTAAATGCAGATGGAAACACAACTGCTTACCAGACCCCCATATCCAAATGAGATGGGGGTTTAAAGAGATTAAACCGGCTAATTAGTGACCTTGGAATCATCCTCACTAGCTAAATAATAAATAAAAATTTATCTGAGTTAGTTTTACTAGTAAATTCAATTCAGGGACTAGGGCAAAATGCAATGAATCTAACTAGTTTTAATTCCCAAGGGTCACATGAGGGTGTATGAAATAGTAGGGCCATAAATTACTTGCTTAGATTAGCATGTAATTTACACTCCCTCTAACTAGATTCTGCTAGAATCTCTCTCTAACTAGATTTATTTTCAGTGAAAATTTCTTTAACTTTTTTTTGGGGGGGATGATCTTATTTATCTCTTCCCAAACTTTTTAAATTTTTCCCATGGACATCTTAACAGAGAAACTCAGGAGAGAGAAGATATTATAGAATTAGTATCATACATAGCAAACCTTATGGGTTTAAATCAATGATAACTATGAATATTCTGAGCTCTTAGAACTGCTTTTTCCTCAAGTCTATTCAGAGAGTATTTTGTGAAAGGACACACTAGTCTCCTAGAACAGAAACTATTTTTGCTATGCAAATATCTAGATTTGAGTTCTAGTTCTGCAAATTTCCAACAAATGAATGAATTGCTCACAGTTATCAAATGGGAGGAAAAATCACTGTCATGTGGTTTTTGTATTTTATTGTTAAACTCAAATGAGATTGAGCATCCAAATATTCAGGATGAATATTGATCTTGTCTTTATTTAATTTTCTGAAATGTAGAATTTTCCATTGATTTTGATTTTTAAAAATATTGCATTAAAATAAATATTTATCTTGATTATTAAGTTTCTTTCCTGTCCTTTAAATTTTGCTCCTGATGTAAAGGCCTCACCAGCCTCTCTTTAGTATTCAGCCTGTGTAAATATCATATGATATTGCCACAGGTACAGGCTTCAGCTTGAGAAGGGGAGTTGGAGAGAACTGGTGACTGCACTGGTATTTCAGGCAGCTTAGGAGAAACACGGTACCCCCAGACATTTAGAAAGAAAAGTTGACCTCATAATATTAATAACCCAGAATCCCTCTCTGGGAGAAATTACTACTCCCTCTGACTTTCACTACCCATGAGCATATCTGCATATCAATATCTTTCTTGACAAGATATTGACAAGAAATGTGAGATATTTTGCTAAGATAGATAGATAGATAGATAGATAGATAGATAGATAGATATTTTGCCACTTAGCTTAGATTCCAAAATCCACTACATCTCTTCTAATCATAGAGTATTCATGCTTAAGTCTGCAGCCATCTGTAATTCAATTGCTCATCACTACTATTCAGACATCCCATTCTCATTTCCAAGCTCTTGACTGCCTTGTTCTTCCTTTCTAGAACTTCATTTTTCTATTAGCAGAAAAAAATAAATAACTTCTCTACATGCCTCAATGAATTCTTACTCTTCTGCTCAGCCTCTCTTGTCAATACCCAACCAAAGACCACCACCTTCATGTCAGTATGCCTCATTGTATAAAATTTTAGTACATCGAGTTTATATCACTGCTTAACTAATTTGTATGTATATATATTCTTATGTACTTGTTTTACCTTCAACCAGCTGCTAAAATCCCAAAGGGCAGAGAACATCTTAGATTTTAATTTCCCTTTATGAATTTTTATCAAGTTTATACACAATCTAAAAATATCTAATAAAATACAGAAATGCAACACATTTACAAACATTTCCTCTTTTGACAAGGGTCCATAACATGCTGATATTTCAAACCATATACTGAAATTCACTTCATATAATTTCTGTCTTTATAGAAGAATGATTATTTTTCACCCTAAAATATTTCTAGCAGTCTCTTATGAATTACTTGACTTTCTATCTGGATTATTAATTTTTCTGTGTAGGAAATTTGATTTCCTCTTCTTCTTTGTCATCTATAGAAATCTCTTATGAAGACTACAGGAATTTCAGTGAATATACAATTCAAACTCCTGAGTGAATATAAAGATAACTAAGGCTGATACACAAAACAGTAAAAACAAGACTGTGACTAATCTTTCCACAGGTTTTATGTCAAAAGTTACTTTACATTATAGAATTCACTCTTTCAATTTGGTTACCTGTTTATGATTTAAGCAATTTAAAACTTAAAATTTACTGTGAGTATTTCTACACTAATAATTACTTAATGAATTTAATTGGTTAAAACAATTTTCTAACATAGAGACAAGATATTGACAAGAAATGTTAGATATTTTGCTAAGAAGAATATGTTCCAGCTCCATCCATGTAAACATAAAAGAAGTAAAGTCTCGGTCTTTCTTTAAGGCTGTGTAATATTCCATAGTATACGTGTACCACAATTTATTAATCCATTCGTGGGTCGATGGGCACTTGAGCTTCTTCCATGACTTAGCAATTATGAATTGGGCTACAATGAACATTTTGGTACAGATGTCTTTGTTATAATGTGATTTTTGGTCTTCTAAGTATATACCTAGTAAAGGAATTATAGGGTCGAATGGTAGGTCAATTTTTAGATCTTTAAGTATTCTGCAACATCCTTCCAAAAGGAATGTATTAGTGTGCATTCATTCCCACTAGCAGTGTAGAAATTTTCCCTTTTCTCCACATCCATGCCAACATCTCAGGTTTTGGGATTTTGTTATGTGTGCTAATCTTACTGGAGTTAGGTGATATCTCAAAGTAGTTTTGATTGGCATTTCTCTGATGATTAAGGATGGTGAGCATTTTATCCTATATCTGTAGGCCATGCGCCTGTCTTCTTTTAGAGAATTTTCTCTTCAAGTCCTTTGCCCATCCTGAGATGGGATCACTTGTTCTTTACTTGATAATATGTTTGAGTTCTCTGTGGATGCTGGTTTTTAAACCTTTGTCGGAAGCATAACTTGCAAATATTTTCTCCTTTTCTGAGGGCGGTCTGCTTGTTATACTTACTACGGGGAAAAGGGCAAAGGAGGGAAGAGGAGGGATGAAGTTGGGGTGGAGGGAGGGTAATTGGTGGGGCTACACCTATGGTGCATCTTAGAAAGGTACAGGCAAACCTTACTAAATGCAGAATACAAATGTCTTCATACAATAACTAAGAAAATGCCATGAAGGCTATGTTAAGCAGTTTGATGAAAATAGTTCAGATTGTATATGAAACCAGCACATTGTACCCCTTGATTGCACTAATCAAGCTACAATTTAATAATAAAAATAACTTAAAAAATAAATGTTAGAAATGTATTATATATATATATTTGATTTTATATTATGTTTCTTTTTTTTTCTTCCTGGAATATATTTGTATTTAGTCTTTTTGTTTGTTTGTTTCAGGTTAATTAAAGGTACAAAGAATTAGGTTACAATATTTGTATTTGTTAGGTAAAGTCCCTCTTATGATTGTGTCCCATCCCCAAAAGGTATGCCATATATTCTAACACTACCCTTTAAGGGGGAGCACACCAATCCTCCTTCCTTCTCCCCTCTCCTTTGTTCTCACCCCCCCCCCCGAATTGGTTTGAGTTTTTCTCTTATGTGGATATGTATCATCTACTTGGCTTTATATTAGAATTGAGTACTTTTGGAGTCTTGCTTCTCCATTCTTGTGATACTTTACTAAGAAGGATGTTTTCCAAATCCATCCAGGTTACTACAAAGGATGCATAGTCTCCATCTTTTTTAATGGCTGAGGAATACGATGCTTCTTTTTAATATTCTATTTACATACGACAGACTCACAGGAATTCTTTTTGAAGTGTTATACTTATAACAAAATCTTCCTCATAAGCTGTGCCTGTTTTTGCCTAGAGTTTACCCAGAAGTAAAAGCATGGGAGTGGAGGATGCTGGTAAGGTTTATTTGAAATTAACTTTGTCAAAATATAGTACTTTTAAACTGGAAAAGGATTTCAACAACAGAACAATGCAAGGGGTGTAGTAAGGGGGGTTAATTTATCATGTCTATTATCCCTGCAATGCATTATTTATACTATATTTATCTCCAACTTCTTTACAATTTTTTTTTCTGACTCCTTATCTTCTGGTGAAATTATTCTTTAGTAAGAAAACATGACTTTCTAAATTTAGTTGATGACCTCATTTTAATGTCAAATGTGAAAAGAACTCTAAAATAGAAGTTTTATGAAGAAATTATATCTCCAGACTTGCACTGCATTTTCTTAAAGCATGTAACTTTTAATTAGAGCATCAGGCTTCTTCCCTACTGAATTCATCTTTTATATTAAAAGTCTCTTCTTTATATTTTCAGCTAACATATTAACTGAACCAGTGATGTACTAGATGTACTGGTTCATAGGCACTAATTTTTAAGTGGGGGGAAATTTTGAAAGCTTGCCATTAAACAGAGCCATTATTAAAAATTATATTAATAGAGCAGCACCTGTGACTCAAGGAGTAGGGTACTGGCCCCATATACTGGGGGTGGAAGATTCATAGACTGGCCCTGGCCAAAAAACTGCAAAAAATATTATATTAACTTCTCTAAATAATTTACTACATATAGTATTATATATTCCCCTGCCTGTACTTGGAAATGTGGCCTAGGGTGGTACTGCATATCTCTTTCCAGTCCAAGTTTAGTTGTTTCATGTTGGTAGCTGGAAATCCTTTCAACCAGCAAACACTACAAATTAAAACTTGATTTATCATTTTGTTGATTGTCTCAACTTAAGAAAGTTATGGAGAATGTTATTATTAATGCAGATTAAACTTAAAATGTCTTGTGTCAGTATCCCTTATGTCATCAATGGCACAAAAACTACAAATATTTTTGCAGTATTTAGACACTATTATCTAGTTTAGCAATTAATGTCATCTTTAGTTTCTTTTTACCTATAGACAGACACAACAATATCAACCCATTTATGTCCAGAATATACTCATCGGTTAATTCCAATCATAAAGTAGCCTCAGCTATAAAAGATCAGCAAAAATCAACAATACATTCCTACTGCATCATTTGGCTACATGGAATTTGCAATGTGTATTATAATTGTTTTATTATTTTTAAAAAGTGTCTCATTCATTTTTATTTTTTTAAACTTACAAGACACATATATACAATTAAGGGTTTTCAAGAGATAGAGGGAAGACAAACCAAAGAGTAAACATTTGCCAACACACTACTGCTGATAACTTTACTGCTACTAAAAAACTAAAAGTTTTATCTAATAAATATAAAGTGTTACACAGACGTGCACATACACACACACACACATCCTGCCCATATAGTTTGATTTGAAATTGTGAATTCTTAATATCTCCAATAGCCTTCTTATCATAAAGGATTGAGGGTAAAATGATAGTTAGAAAAATGCCTATTGTTTATGATAAGATTAGAGACCTTTCAGATACTCTTACATCAGGGTATATAAAATTTGACTATATGTATTATATTACTTAGTAATGCAGGATCAGCAAACTACTTTATAATTGGCTACAATCTCTGAGATAGTAAACAAAAGACATGAGTTTGAGTCCTAGATCAGTTTATACTTTAAACTTACCCACCAAAAACTAATTTTACTTCTCTGCAAATGCAAAATAAAAAAATTACTATTTTACTAGTCCCAAAACATGACTGCCTATCAAAATCATCTGCAAAACTGTTAAAATTAGTGTTCTTTTCCTCTATAGTAATCAGATATGGTGAAACAGAAGTGGGACAAAGGAACTAGATCATAAGGTGTTTATGCCAAGTATAGAACCATGGTGCCTCTACAAACTTTTTAGGTCATACAAATGCAATAGTAAACTGGAAGTAGGATGTGTGTGAGACATACTTATATATGTGAATTGTCATTCATTTACCCACTTTCCCAACTCATATCTGTTTCTTCCCATAAATACCTTCTGGTAAATGTAGCATGATTTTTCAATGGTTTTCACATCCTAATATTCCCCTATTATTCATCAATTATGTAAATAATTATTAGCCACTTTTAAACTAAGCTTATATATAATCAACGTTTCTAAAACCTTATGAATAATAATATGAGGAATTGTCACCACTAATTATTAAATCCAAGATTTTCTAAAGCTAAGATCATCATCTTATCAACAACTTGATAATTATGTGACTAAAAAAAAAAAAAAAAAAATGACCAGAAAAATTTGTTAGTAGAATCTGGTTAGCTCTTAATGAATGAATGAATTTATTATTGGAGTATATTCTAACCATTCTGATCAGTTTTTAAAAATATTATTAAAGGTGCACATATTCTGTGTGAAGGGCACAGTCACAATATACACTTAAAATGTACAAATGACAAGAAAGTGAAGATGGCCAACTGGAGCCAGCTTTCCACAGAGGCTCCCATCCAGAAGGAGAGCTAAGACAAAAGTTTATCAAGTAACCCAATGGTTTGGAGTTGAGCAAAGGAGAATGTTGAAAAATGCACATCAACCCTGCTTTTCCCCAAGGAAAAAAAAAAAACAATAGGTACAAAATCCATCACCAAGGGACAAGAGTTCC
Organism: Arctocebus calabarensis; assembly: GCA_963573935.1. NCBI lineage: Eukaryota > Metazoa > Chordata > Mammalia > Primates > Lorisidae > Arctocebus > Arctocebus calabarensis. The sequence goes on from CAUYON010125512.1 coordinate 10,338, forward strand.
CTGTCCCATGAGAACAGCTTACAGTCTACTCCATACAAACAACCAAGCAGAGTTCAAATCCCTTCCTATTTTATCCCACAGGAGAGAGACCCTCTAAAAACTGGAACTCCTTCCCTAGAGAGGACTTATGAATGTGCCATGGCACTCTCCCACCAGGCATAAAACTGTATAAAATTGTATATATTCTCTACCTGCAATTCTGAACTCCCAGCACTCCTCTCCACTGTCATCCTGAGGACTATAGGTCTGTCCACCATGTAGTCCAGACTCCTGAGCATTTTCTTGAGAGGTGTGGACAGGGTTTGGGGCTGCTGCAGATCTATGCTGATTCTGAGGCCTGAGAGTAAAGAGAAGACAGTGAACTGAGGCTGAGGGAACCCTACGGGAGAGGGAAAGTTGGTGCCCCATTGCACAGATCAGCAGCAGCAGCAGGAACAACAGGGCTCACACCCCTGGGGATATTTTGAAGAGATACTCCCTGCCTCTCTGAGCAACCAGAGAAAGCTAGGCATCTTCTCCAGTGGCAGCCACTGGCGGAACAGATCTGAGACAGAAAAGTGAGCCCCTTGAGTAAAGGAAATGCCTGAGGCAGTACCGACCTGGACAGAGGATGGGAACTAGAATACATGTGTGCAGAGCTAGCATACTCCCAGGGAAGGGCTGAGCCAGTGAGTCTAAGACACACTCCATCCTCACACTGCTTTAGTGAGTCTAAGACACACTCCACTCTCAGGGGTTCATAGCTGAGACAAAGGTAGGCAGGAAAGTAAAAGCTGAGTGTGAGTTCTAACCGTGCCTGCCCCAACACAGACTTGCAGTCGAGACAGATACCCCTGCTCCAAGCAGCTGCACAGACCAGGATTGAATTGCAGTTTCTGTGAACTCAAACAGCATCTGATCTGCAGGGGAATATAGCCCAGAGAGAAACAAATTCTTAAAAATTGTTCTGTTCTGTCAGCAATATCAATCAGGTATAGGGCAGGAAACTGAGTGAACCGCCCTACTCTCCATTAAGCAACCTAGGTTGGCAGGCCCTAGTTCTCCCTGTAGGATATTGGCAGAGAGTGGCAGCCTGGCTGAGGAGACATAGATCTCCCTGTGACTCAGACAGGTGCAAACCCCTGGAGCATTGGCTCATTATAGGGAACTAGGTCACAGCCCTGTAGGATTACCAGTGACTGGGTGTGACAGAGGTGCAATGTAGGGAAGGAGCCATCAATCTTCTCAAACTAATTCATTTGCTGGATGGGTAACTTTTCACCTCACAGAGCAATGGAGCAAGTCATACTTGAGCTGTCAGCAGACCCCTGCTTTCTAGTTGTTGGATACCTTTTGAACTCTCCAACCTGAGCCTGGTACTGAGTGGGACAATTGATTTAAACCTCTTGAACAGGGCCAATTAACTGAGGACTATCCAAAGTGGTACCCTGGGTGTGTGGTTGTGAGAAGGTTTGATTTTCCTTTCCCAGTCATTTCCTGTGGGGAGTGGGGTGACTTAATTGCTGGTATTTGTCCACAGCTGAGACTTCAACCCAGAGTAGCTGATTAATTAGGACAGGACAGAGACCAGCTGAAAACAAGACAGAGCCACTTAGCCCCACCACACTAAGAAGGTCCCCAGTTTCTCAGGCCATAGCACAATATAGGTCCTTTGCAAAGCTCTAGGGGAAAAGATACAGACATCAGTCCCCACTCTTGGGCAAAGGGCTGGTTAATCACTACTCCAGGATCCCCAAACCCAACTTCACCTTATCTGCTCATCTAACCAAATGGTGTTAAATAATCATGGGGCAGGATTAGTGGAAAATTTTAGGTAACGTGAATAACCAGAGTACATCAAATTCCTTAAGGAATAACATGGTGAACACAACTGAAGATCTCATTCATAAACAGATGGCTGAGATGTCAGAAATAAAATTCAGAATTTAGATTGCAAATAAGCTTAATAGAATGGAGGTAAACTTGGAATTAGAAATTCAAGGAGCATTTCAAAAATTGTCTCAAGAATTCAATGAATTCAAAGACAAAATTACCACAGATTTTAACACTTTGAGATAAGCATTTGCAGCTCAAAGAACTGAGAAGTATAGTAGAATCCCTCAGTAACAGAATGGAGCAGACAGAAGAAAGGATTTCTGACATTGAAGACAAAGTTTTTGAATTCTCCCAAGTAGTCAAAGAGGAAGAGAAGTGGAGAGCAAAAATGGATCATTCTCTCAGAGAGCACTGGAATAATTTGAAGAAAACTAATATTGCCTTATAGGAATTCCTGAAGGCGACAAGGTGGCTTCAAAAGTCACAGAGGCTCTTTTTCATGAGATAATAAATGAGAACGTTCCAAACATGCCAAGAGAGTCTGAAATGCAGATATCAGATAGTTCCAACAACCAGCATGACTCAACCTGAATAAAACATCTTCTAGACACATTATAATTAACTTCACCAAAGTTAAAATGAAGGAGATAATTCTGCAAGCAGCCAGACAGACGAAAACCATAACCTAGAAGAATATTAGAATAACTGAAGAGCTCTCAGCTGAAATCTTTCAAGCTAGAAGAGGGTGGTCATCAACTTTTAATCTTCTAAAACAAAATGACTTTCAACCCAGGATCCTGTATCCTGAGAAACTGAGTTTCATTTATGATGGAGAAATTAAATACTTTAATGACATTCCCATGTTGAAGAAATTTGGAGTTCTCCAGGATATTCCTAGACCAATCTTCCATAACAACCAGTGCAGTCCTCTACCACAAAAGTAAACTCACTCAGAAACTTTTGATCAAATTCTAACTTCCACAGTGGTGAAAGGTTTAAAAAGGTCCACTGGGCTTTTGAAAAACCGATACTCAAAATTCCACCAGGGTTATCAATATTTACAATTATGTGAATTAAAAATTCACTTAAATTGCCTGCTAAAGAAGTAGAAGTTGACTGACTGGATACAAAAACTCAGGCCAGATATCTTCTGCATACAAGAATCTCATCTCACCTTAAAAGATAAATATAGACTCAGGGTGAAGGGATGGTTATCTATATATCAAGCAAATGAAAATCAGAAAAAAAAGCAGGTATTGGAATTTTATTCGCAGGTACAATAGACTTTAAACCAACAAAATTAAGGAAAAGTAAGGATGGTTACTTCATATTTGTTAAGGATAACATTCAACATGATGAGATCTCAATTATTAACATATATGCACCCAACCAGAATGTACTTCAATTTATAAGACATTCTAAGGGACATGAGAACTTGATATCCTCCAGCTCCATAATAGTCAGAGATTTTAACAATCCTTCAGCAGTGTTGGATAGATCCTCCAATAAGAAGCTAAGCAAAGAAATTTTAGACAAAAATTTAACCCTACCACAGTTGGATTTAACAGACATCCACAGAACATACCATCCTAACAAAACTGAATACACATTCTTTCATCAGCTCATGGAACATACACCAAAATTGATCACATGTTAGGTCTATCCTCAGCAAATTTAAAGGAATAGAAATTATTCCTTGCATCTAGTCGGACCATCATGGAATAAAAGTTGTACTCAGTAACAACAGGAATCTTCATACTCACACAAAAACATGGAAACTAAATAACCTTATGCTGAAGAATAGCTGGGTCATAGACCAGATTAAGAAGGAAATCACCAAATTTTGGAACAAAATGACAATGAAGACACGAATTATCAGAACCTCTGTGATACTGCAAAGGCAGTCCTAAGAGGGAAATTTATAGCACTGCATGCCTTCCTCAAGAGAACAGAAAGAGAGGAAGTTAACAACTTAATGGGACACCTCAAGCAACTAGAAAAGGAAGAATATTCCAATCCCAAATCCAGCAGAAGAAAAGAAATAACCAAAGTTAGAGTAGAATTAATAAATCAAAAAGTTGTTTTTTTTAAAAGGTCAAGAAAATAGATAAACCTTTGGCTAACCTAACCAGGAAAAAAAAGAGTAAAATACCTAATTTCATCAATCAGAAATGGTAAAGATGAAATAATAACAGATTATTCAGAAATTCAGAAAATCCTTAATGAATATTACAAGAAAATGTATTCTCAGAAATACAAAAATCTACAGGAAATAGACCAATTCTTGGAAGCACACTACCTTCTTAGACTTAGCCAGAATGAAGCTGAAATTTTGAACAGGCCTATATCAAGTTCTGAAATAGCACCAACTATGCAAATTTTTTAGGGAAATTTTGATTGAAATTTCCCTAAAAAAAAAGCCCAGGACCAGATGGCTTCACATGAAATTCAACCAAATCTTTAAGGAGGAACTAGAACCTATGTTACTCAACCTTTTTCAAAATATAGAAAAAGAAGGAATACTACCCAATACATTCTATGACACAAACATCATCTTGATTCCCAAACTAGGAAAAGATCCAACAAGAAAAGAAAATTATAAGCCAATATCACTAATGAATATTGATGCAAAAATATTCAACAAGATCCTAGCAAACAAAATCCATATAACACATATAACAAATTATATACCATGACCAAGTTGGTTTTATCCCAGGGTTTCAAGGCTGGTTCAATATAAGTAAATTTATAAATATAATTCAGCACATAAACATATTCAAAAACAGAGAACATATGATTCTCTCAATTGATGCAGAAAAAACTTTTAATAATATCCAGCATCCTTTCATGATCAGTACACTTAAGAAAATGGGCATGGAAGGGACATTTCTTAAACTGATAGAGGCCATCTACAGCAAACCTATAGCCAATATGGAATAGAATGGAATTGAATTGAGATTATTTCCACTCAGATCAAGAACTAGGCAAGGTTGCTCATTGTCTCCACTGCCTTTTAACATTGTAATTGAAGTCTTAGCCATCGCAATTATGCAAGAAAAGGCAATCAAGGGTATCTGCACAGGGTCAGAAGAGATCAAACTTTCACTCTTCACAGATGATATGATTGTATGTGTGAAAAACACCAGGGATTCTACTAAAAAATTCTTATAAGTGATGAGGAAATATCTCAGGTCAAAAAATCAACACTCATAAATCTGTCACTTTTATATATACCAACAATAGTCAAGCTGATAAAACAATAAAGGACTGTATTTCATTCATAGCAGCGCCAAAGAAGATGAAATATTTGGGAGTTTACCTAACAAAGGATGGTTTCTTTCTTTCTATAAAGAAAACTATGAAATTCTAAGAAAGGAAATAGCTGAAGATATTAACAAATGGAAAAGCATATCATGCTCATGGCTGGGAAGAATCAACATTGTTAAAATATCCATACTACTTAAGCAATATATAATTTTAATGCAATCCCTATTAAAGCTCCATTGTCATACTTTAAAGATCTCGAAAAAATAATTTTTTGTTTTATATGGAATCAGAAAAAACCTGGAATAGCCAAGACATTACTTGGAAAGAAAAACAAAGCAGGAGGAATCACTCTATCAGATCTCAGACTATATTATAAATTGATAGTGATCAAAACAGCACAGTCCTTGCACTAAAACAGAAATGTAGATGTATGGAACGGAATAGAGAATCAAGAGAGGAACCCACCTACTTACCATTATTTGATCTTTGACAAGCCAATTAAAAATATTCTAAGGGGAAAAGATTTGCTATTTAACAAATGGTGCTGTATGAACTGGCTGGTGACCAGTAGAAGACTCAAACTGGGCCCATACCGTTCACCATATTAACTAAGATAGACTCTCACTGGATTAAAGATTTAAACTTAAGACATGAAACTATAAAAATACTATAAGAAAGTGCAGGGAAAACTGAAGAAATAGGCCTGGGAGAATATTTTATGAGGCAGACTTTCTGGGCAATTGAAGCAACACCAAAAATACATTACTGAGATCTTATCAAACTAAAAACCTTCTGCATAGCCAAGAACACAGTAAGCAAAGCAACCAGACGGCCCTCAGATTGGGAGAAGATATTTGCAGGTTATGCCTCAGACAAAGGTTTAATAACCAGAATCCACAGAGAACTGAAATGTATTAGCAAGAAAAGAAAAAGTGACCCTAGCACAGGGTGGGAAAGGGACTTGAAGGAAAACTTCTCTGAAGAAGACAGGTGCACAGCCTACAGACATATGAAAAAAATGCTCATCATCCTTAATCATCAGAGAAATGCAAATCAAAACAACATTGAGATATCATCTAACTCCACTAAGATTAGCCCACATCACAAAATCCCAAAACCAGAGATGTTGGCGTGGATGTGGAGAAAAGGGAACACTTCTATACTGCTGGGGGGAATGCAAATTAATATGTTCCTTATGGAAAGATATTTGGAGACCACTTAGGGATCTAAAAATAGAACTGCTTTTTGATCCTACAATACCTCTACCAGTTATATATCCAGAAGACCAAAAATCACATTATAACGAAGATATTTGTACCAGAATGTTTATTGCAGCCCAATTCATAATTGCTAAGTCATGGAAGAAGTCCAAGTGCTCATCAACCCACAAATGGATTAATATGTATACCATGTATGTATACCATGGAATAATATGCAGCCTTAAAGAAAGATAGAGATTTTACGTCTTTCGTGTTTACATGGATGGAGCTGGAACATACTCTTCTTAGCAAAGTATCTCAAAAATGGAAGAAAAATTATCCAATGTACTCAACCCTACTATAAAACCAAGTTGTAGCTTTCATATGAAAGCTATAACAAAATTATAGCTCAAGAAAGGGGATAGAGAGGGGAGGAGTAGGAGGATGATGGGTAGAGGGAGGGTGATTGGTGGGACTAAACCTATGGTGCATCTTAAAAGAGTACATGTGAAATTTACTAAATGTAAAATACAAATGTTTTAACACAATAACTAGGTAAATGCTGTGAAGGCTGTGTTAACCTTTTTAATGAAAGTATTTCAAGTTGAATATAAAATCAGTACATTGTACCCCACGATTGCATTAATGTACACAGCTATGATTTCATAAAAATAAAAAATAAAAAAACAGGCATGTACAAGAAAAAAATGTACAAATGAGAATTGTGTAGTCAAAGTGCGTGACCCCCATAATATTCTGAAATAAAAAGTAAATTTAAAAACAGAAGTAGCTTTGAAAATTGCTTTATGTTCCCTCTAGTCCTCTGATAGAATTTCTTATTGTCGTGAATAATCATAACAAAAATATATAAATTACTTTAAAATCCTCATATATATCTCACATAAGTTTTCATACATATTGAATTTAATTTTTAAAACAATAGTTAGACAATTAATCTGGAATTAAAAAATATTTATGGACAAAATGTTATCTTTTGTATATTTGATGAAACGTAATGAAGCTCAGAAAGTCATTATAGAGTGTCAGTTATGGAGATAAACTCAAAGGTAAGTAGATATCCATGTTGATATTATGTGAATTTTCATAATTAAAAGTTATTCCCTTGGAATAAAAATAATAATGTTTGCAATAAAAGTGAAATATTATTTTACCTAGTAATTAACTGTTTTCTTAGAGATTTGGATCCTGGCTACTCAAATGGTTCTTTGGAAAACTTCTGGACTTTTTCCATCAGAATATAAGTTTTATTTTTAAATCTGACAGGGGAATTCTTAGTGGTTTATGTTTATTTTCCACATGAATATCCAAAAATGTAAGGAGAAAGGGAAATGTCGTTGCCTTTCCTTATCTCATTGGCTAAAATGTCTGGCATTTGTTACAAATTGATGGAAATTCCTATAATCTGCTACTGGAAACTTCATCTAAATGTAAATTGAAATGAATATATTTTTTGAGGAGAAAGAAAAAAAAAACCTTTAAATAACATAAACCTTGGTTTATCTTGTTGTGGTTTAATGACTTATCTGTCATCCATGTGTTTTGCCTTCCACAGAGATGTCTGATGACATCAAGAATAAATGGCCTGGAAGTGACTGTATGAAGTCAGAGCTTCCATTCTTCTGGAAATGAGAGGCTCAGAGGGCTATCTAGAGTCTGCCATCCTAATGGCACGTGTTGGGAGTTGGCATATTAAGACAAGTTATAATAATTTATTAGTTCAAACAGAAAAATATAATTTGCCTCTTCTACTCATGGTTTTTAAATAGCCATGACTTTATTTATCTGATTTTTCATTTACCTCTTCAGTGAATATGTGTGGAATAACCACTTATGAAGGAGAGTGGTTCTACACAGTAGTTTTTTTTTTTTTTTTTTAAATAGTTCTTGCTGTTATCATATAAGTCTTTGACTCCCAATTCCTGCTAGGGTGTAGTTTTCATTGTACATTGCAGGAGGTCCAGGCTGTCCTCTCCTGAAACAAATCTGAAATCTTCAGAGGGCATGTTAACATGAATAATAACAAGTAATGTGTGAAATGAATTAGTCCTGCCTTCTTAAGCCTTTCTTTGCCTTCTTTGATCTTGAATATTGGGACCTTCTTTGGTTTTGTATCTACTGGCTCCAGCCTCAATTTTTCACAGGCCTCAGAGGTTTACATTGAATTGGCTTCCCTGTGTTGAGACACAATGAACTTAATTCACTTCCTGAAATATGATTAAGGATGTTACAACTCCTCTTAAATTTAAACATAGATTAACTACTGAGACCTAAAATTTTGCCTATTTATTTAAACATTGTGTCAGGTCATATTTTCCCTGTATGATTTACTTGTCTCATGAAATAAGGAACTCTCAATTCCCAAGTTCATCCTCCTCCTGTCTAGCTTCTTTTTTTTTTCTTTTTTTTTATTGAATCATAGCTGTGTACATTAGTTCAACCATGGGGTACAGTGTGGGGGCTTCACATGCAATCTGAGATATTTTATCAACCTGATTGACATGCCATTCATGATATTTTCTCGTTTACTATATGAAAACATTTTTGATCCTTGTTTAGAAGTTTTCTC
>CAUYON010125519.1:0-11473 GCA_963573935.1 Arctocebus calabarensis
CCTGTAGTCCCAGCTACTTGGGAGGCTGAGGCAAGAGAATCGCTTGAGCCCAAGAGCTGGAGGTTGCTGTGAGCTGTGATGCCACAGTTCTCCACCGAGTGGGATAGAGTGAGACTCTGTGTCCACAAAAAACAAAAACAAAAACAAAAAAATCCCAAAAACCCCAATTAAAAAAAAAAATCAACATGGAATAGTCATTTGCATTTCTACACACTGACAACTTGTTTTAAATTTTAAAACATGAGGGTACAAATAATGTTTGCATTTGTTAGCTAAGGTCCCTGTTATAGTTGTGCCATACACCATTACATTATGTCAAGTAGGTAAGAGCACACTAATCTCCCATGCCCCATTCCTCCCTCCTCCCCCAAAGTTAAATTGAGATTTTTATCTGGGTGTGTTTCCCATCTCTTGTTTTTGATGACCTTGATAGTTTTGAGGAGTGTTGCAGATAGTTTGTTGAATGCTCCTTTATTGATGTTTGTTTGGTGTTTTTCTCATAATTAGAGTGGGGTTTTAGGTTTTGGGGGTGAAGAACACCAAAGTTATTTATCATATTCATCATATGATATTAAATATTAAAGGGATATATTTCAATATGACTGGCCAGGGTTGATGTTGGCCTCGATCATCTTGTTGAGGTAGTGTTTTTTTTTTTTCTTTTTGAGACAGAGTCCTTTGTCACTCTGGGTAGAGTGCCATGGCATTATCATAACTCACAGCTACCTCAGACTCTTGGGCTTGAGCAATCCTCTTGCCTCAGCTGCCCAAGTAGCTGGGACTTCAGGCATGCACCACTACACCTGGCTTGAGATAGTGTTTGTGAGGTTTCTTTATTGCAAAGTTACGCTTTTTTCCCCTCTCTTTACATACTACACTCTTTGGAAGAAAGTTACATTTGTATATCCCACATTTCAGGCATGAGGAATCATGATCCTCTTTCTTGAGGGCTATGTGCTTATGAAAATTATTTTTTTTCTTTTTCTTTCTTTCTTTTCTTTCCTTTTTTTTTTTTTTTTTTTTAAGAGACGGGTATTTGCTATGTTGCCCAGGCTGGAGTGCAGTGGCTATTCACAGGTGCGATCCCACTACTGATCAGCATGGGAGCTTTGACCTGCTCCATTTCCAACCTGGGCTGGTTCACCCCTCCTTAGGCAGCCTGGTGGCCCCCCGCTGCTGGGAGGTCACCATATGGATGCTGAACTTAGTGCGGATACCCAATTGGCATAGTGCACTACAGCCCAGAACTCCTGGACTCAAGCGATCCTCCTGTCTCAGTCTCCTAAGTAGCTGGGGTTACAGGTGTACGCCACCACGTCCGGCGAAAATTATTCAGATTTTTTCTGCATGGGAGATTTGTCTTTTCTCCCTTGTTTATTTATTCAATGAGTCATTTTTTGTATTAGTATGGACTCCTGGATGCTGTCTTTCTTAATTTTTGTTGGTCACACTGTCCTAGCTTTGGCCATTGGGAGCTTTTTCAGTTGGTATGACTCTTTGGCATTTCCCCATTTATGTGTGTGTGTTTGTGTTTGGGAACACTTCTTTACTTTCTGCCTCTATAAGTCACTGCAGGTTTATCTTGTATATTGTCTGTCCTAGACTCAGCCATTTCTCCATGGAGCTTTGATTCTTTTTGCTGGGAGAATGGAGAAAATAAGATCTAGGTGCTGGGTGTACTTGTTGCTCCTGGTATTGTTGCTTATAAGTCCTCTCAGCTGACAGAGCCAGAAAATACATGTATACTAACCTGTATATGTTCACTGTAAATATTTGTATGTGTACCCATCTGTATCTATGTTAAACTACACATGAGTTCGTATTGAATTATCCAACTCCCATCCAATACCACAGAGATGATTTTGATCTCCTACCCTTGCTTATCTGTAAACTCCCACTCTAACAGTGAGGAATCGGGCTCCTACCATCTGCTATTCATTTAATCATTCAATTCCAACATCCATGTTAAATGTTCCCACAATTTTGAAAACTGGTGGCTTAGCCATTAAATACAGGCAAATCTCTATAATCCTACCAGGGCTTAGATCCCAGACCTTGCTGCAATGAATGCTTTGATCCAACTCTGAATACATGAAGCCACCAGTAATCAACAGTCAAACTAAAGTGGTATCATATTCTAGACCCTGCTCAGTTACAGATTGGATTGACTTAAGACCCTATCCTTGTAGCACAAAAGAAAAAGTGTTATATGTCTTTCTGGAAATAAAATATCACTAACATCAGGAATATATTTTTATACAAACTGCCTGGCCTATTATCAAAAATTACAAGGAAAAGCAAGAAAATACAACCAAAGATTAAGAGAAGAAATAGAAGCAGCCCTAGAGATGATCCAGATGGTAGAATTATCAGAAGTAAAGATAATTATGAAAAAAATGCTAGATCTAATAATAAAGGTTAATGATATGCTCGAAAAGATGGAGATTTCAGCAGAACTATGAAAACTGGGCCAAAGAATCAAATTGGAATTCTAGAAATAAAAAATACAGTCTGGGTGAGGTGGCTAATGCCTGTCAGCCTAACACTCTGGGAGGCCAAGGTGGGAGGATCACTTGAGCTCAGGAATTTGAGATCACTCTGAGCAAGAGTCGCTACTAAAAATAGAAAAATTAGCTGGACATCTGGGTGTGTACCTGTAGTCCTAGCTACTCAGGAGGTTGAGGCAGGAGGATTGCTTAAGCCCAGGGTTTGAGGTTGCAGTGAGCTACAGTGATGCCACTGTACTCTACCTGATGCAACAGAGTGAGACTGTGTCTCAAAAAAATAAAAAAGTAGAAATGAAGACTATTAACATAGTCTTAACAGCTTCCAGATATAGCTGAAGAAAGGATCAGTGAATGTGAAGAGAGTTCAATAGAACACATCTAAATTGATGAACAAGATAGAAAAAGAGGCTGAGCACCTATAGCTCAGTGGTTAGGGTGCCAGCCACATACACTGGAGCTGGCAGGTTCGATCCAGGCTGAGCCCGCCAAACAACAATGATAACTACAACAAAAAAATAGCTGGGCTTTGTGACAGGAGCCTGTAGTTCCAGCTACTTGGGAGGCTGAGGCAAGAGAATTGCGTTAAGCCCAAGAGTTTGATGTTGCTGTGAGCTATGATACCATGGCACTCTACCAAGGATGACATAGTAAGACTCTGTCTCTAAAAAAAAAAAAAAAAAAAAATAGAGTTGACGATGCAGGTGAAAAGATATTCCAGGTCTATGGAATGATAGTAAATGGTCTAACATATGTGTAATTGGCGTTTCAGAAAGGGAGGATAGAACGTGGCAGAAGAAATATTTAAAGAGACAATGGTCACCTTCTACAGTAATGAAGAGATCAACTCACAAATACAAGAATTCCACATACTCTGAGCTGGCTTAACAGAAAACAAAACAAAAACAAACCAACAAACAACAAATCCCAGACTGAGGCATAGCATAATCAAATTACTGAAAGTAAAGATGGAACAAATCTTACAAAAAACAGGAGAATAAAAGACACATTAATTAGATGGGAATAACAATGTGAATTATGGCTAAGTTCTTACCAGAAAAAAATGGAGTATTAAAACAATGGACTGACCTCCATAAGTACTGAAAGAAAAAAAAACAAAACAAAACTGTAAACCTACATTTACTTTTCTATTTTATGGTTTGGGGGTTCTTATTTAATTAATTAATTAATTAATTAATTTTTTTGAGACAGAACCTCAAGCTGTCCCCCTGGGTAGAGTGCTGTGGCATCACAGCTTGTAGCAACCTCCAATTCCTGGGCTCAAGCGAGTCTTCTGCCTCCGCCTCCCAAGTAGCTGGGACTATAGGCGCCCACCACAACCGCTGGTCATTGTTGTTTGGCGGGCCTAGGCTGGATTTGAACCCGCCAGCTCAGGTGTACGTGGCTGGCGCCTTAGCTGCTTAAGCCACAGGCACCAAGCCTTTGGGGTTTTATTCTATCTTAGTCTTTGCTTTCCAACCTAGATTTCTTATCCAGCAGAAGTAGCCTTCCAAAACAAAGTCAAAGTAGAGATTTTTTTTGGACATAACAAAAAGGGAAAGAATTTGTTTCTAGTAGATCTAGACTGTCAAAAACATTAAAACAACCACATTAACGATATATTTGGGGGGGGGGGGAAAGGTGGTGCCTGTGGCTCAAAGAAGTATGGTGTTGGCCCTACATGCTGGAGGTGGCAGGTTCAAACCCAGCCCAGCCAAAACAGACAAACAAACAAAAAACCAATATATTTTGGTTTTATAGCATATGTATAAGTATGAGAGAACAAAAGGAGGGAAATAGAAACTGTCACAAGTTTCTTACTCTGTGAAGTAGTATACTATTATTTGAAGGGAGGCTGTAATAATTCCAAGATGCATATTTTCATGTATACATAACAACTACAAAATAGCACAAAGAGGCTCAGCACCTGTAACACAGTGGTTATGGTGCCAGCCATGTACACCGAGGGAGCCGGGTTCGAACTGGCCCAGGCCAGCTAAACAACAATGACAGCTACAACCAAAAAATAGCTGGGTCTTGTGGCAGTCGCCTGTAGTCATACCTACCTGGGAGGCTGAGGCAAGAGAATAGCTTAACCCCAAGAGTTTGAAACTGCTGTGAGCTGTGACACTATAGTACTCTACCAAGGGCGACATAGTGAGACTCTGCCTCAAAGAAAAAAAAATAGCACAAAGATACCATTAAATTAGTACATTTGCTTAAGAATGATTAGCTGCTTAATAACTATTCTACTATAATTAGCTAGAAAACAGGACAATAATACACAAAACAACTGTTTTCAGATATTGGACAGCAGGTGGTGCAGGTTGGTGATCCCTGACAGATGTGAAATAAATGACATGAACCCTACAGGTGCCCTACCATCCTCTCCCTAGGCAGTTTCCATATTGCAGCACAGAGTAGAGGAATCAAAATACAGCTTAGAGAGTTTGGAGAAGTCAAGGCAACTAGAATTCGTGGGTCAGAAAGCTGGAGTAAAGGGAACAACACAAAAATCTATAAAACTGAGAGATCTCCGGAGATCTGTAGAACTAAGATCTCTGGAGATCTCTAGAAGAGTACTATAGTAACTTTGATTGTATTCTCATTTGCACATGGAAAATATAAAACTGCAAAATGCTGGGAAAAGTCACACTGGAAATCAGCATGCTGAATAATTCTAAGAGCTCACATTAGGCTGAGAATAGTTTTATGTTTCCATTAATCTAGCACTCTGGGAGGCTTAGGCAGTAGGTTCATTTGAGCTCAGGAGTTCAAGACTAGTCTGAGCAAGAATGAGACCCCGTCTCTACTAAAAATAGAAAAACTAACTGGGCATTGAGACTGAGGCATTGAGTGCCTGTAGTCCAGCTACTCAGGAGACTGAGGTAAGAGGATTGCTTGAGCCCTAAGGGTTTGAGGTTGCTGTGAGCTATGACTCCACTGTACTTTACCCAGGGTAACAGAGTGAGGCTCTGTTTCAAAAAAAAAAAAACATAGTGGAGAGACTATTTCATATAGAGAGGTTGGTGTTGGCTAGAGTTATAATAGTGGTGTTAAATTATTCATAGACTATGGCTCTGCGCTTGTAGCTCAAGCGGCTAGGGCACGAGCCACATACACCAGAGCTGGCAGATTTGAATCCAGCCTGGGCCTGCCGAACAACAGTGACAACTACAATAAAAAAATAGCCAGGTGTTTTGGCGGGCGCCTGTAGTCCCAGCTACTTTGGAGGTTGAAGCAAGAGAATCGCTTAAGCCCAGTAGTTAGAGGTTGCTGTGAGCTGTGATGCCACAGCACTCTACCCAGGGTAACAGCTTGAGGCTCTGTCTCAAAAAAAAAAAAAAAAAATTATTCATAGACTAGATTCCTCTCCAAACCCTCTCTACCAAAGCTTAAAAGCAAGTTTTGAAAAGACCAGACTGATTATTTAAGTAATAAAAAGTAAATTAAGTAATAAATCTCACTATGTCACCCTTGGTAGAGTGCTATAGTGTCACAGCACACAATCAACTCATAATCAGTTCAGTTATGTGCCTGAACTTAAGTCTAGCATTCTTAAAAAGAATATTGTAAAATATAGCACTCAGTATTTGAAATGCTCAGCATTAAATAAAAGATTACTAAGTATACAAATAAAAGCAGAAAAATGACTCATAGGCAGGAAGAAAACCAATCAATATAAAAAGACCTAGAAATGCAAAATCAGAAATTCTGATGATTTAATTATTATACTGCTATTAAAGTAGGTATTATAAATGTGCTCCATATACTTAAGAAGATAAAAGAAGGGCGGTGCCTGTGGCTCAGTGGGTAGGGCGCCGGCCCCATATACCTGTGGTGGCAGGTTTGAACACAGCCCCAGCCAAATTGCAACAAAAAAATAGCTGGGTGTTCTGGTGGGCCCCTGTAGTCCCAGCTACTTGGAAGGCTGAGGCAAGAGAATTGCCTAAGCCCAGGTATTGGAGGTTGCTGTGAGCTGTGACGCCAGAGATCTCTACCTAGGATGACAAAGTGAGACTATCTCTCTCAAAAAAAAAGAAGATAAAAGAAGACATGAATATGATTAGTAGTGAAATTTAATACTGAAATATGGGTGAGGAAAAGAAAAACAAGGTTAATAGTGAAATGAATGTTAGTTAAAAAGCTCAAATGTAATATCTAGAGATGAAACATGCCATATCCAAAAATGGAAAAAAGAAAAAAAACCAACGCCACCACTTGGAGTAATTAACAGCAGATTAGACACTGCAGATGAAAAGCTCATTGACTTGGAAGACATAGCAATAGAACCTATTTAAAATGAAGCACAAAGAGAAAAAAAATACTGGAATAAAGTTAATAGAACATCAGTAACCTATGAGACAATAGCAAGTTATTTAATAAATGTATACTTCCAGAAAAGGGGTATAGGGCAGATAAAATATTTTATGGGGCGGTGCCTGTGGCTCAAGGAGTAGGGCGCTGGCCCCATATACCGGGGATGGCGGGTTCAAACCTGGTCCTGGCCGAAAACTGCAAAAAAAAAAAAAAAAAAAAATTATTTTATTTTAAGAAATAGTGACTGAAAAATTTTCACATGTAATGATAACCATAAATCCTTAGATCCAAGAAACTCAATGAACCCTACATAGAATAAACAAAGTATTATTTAAGCACATAATCAAATTGCTGAAACCCAGTAATGAAAAGAAAATTCTTAAAAGTAACCGGAGGAAAAAAGACATTACTTGCAGAGGAATAAGGATGGAATGTTTGTGCTTCCCCCAAATCATAAGTTGAAATCCTAATGCCCACCATGATGATGTTAGGAGGTTGGGCTTTTGGGAGGTGGTTAGGTCATGAAGGCACATCCCCTAATAAATGGGATTAGTGCACTTATAAAAGAGTCCCCAGAGAGCTTTCTTGCACCCTTTCCACCATGTTACAGGAAGTCTACAAGCCTGGAAAAGGGCTCTCGCCAGAATCTGACCATGGAGGTACCCCCCTCTCAGACTTCCAGCCTCTGAAACTCTGAGAAAGAGTTCTGTGGTACTTTGTTATCGCAGGCCTAACTGACTGATGTACTAGGATTACAAAGTCAACCAAAACATAGTGGAGCAGTTTTGTCAAAGTAGTGAAAGAAAAATAAAAGCTGTCGTATCTTGAATTCTATGCAGTAAAAATACCTTTAAAAAATATGCTAAGCATATTAGCTCATGCCTGTAGTTCTAGGACTTTGGGAGGCCAAAGTGGGAGGATTACTTGAAGCCAGGAATTTGAGACCAGCCTGAACAAGAACAAGACCTGGTTTTTATTAAAAAAAAAATTAAATAAATAAATAAAAATTAGGCAGTGCCTGTAGCTTAGTGGGTAGGGTGCCGACCACATACACTGAAGCTGGCAGGTTCAAACCCAACCCAGGCCAGCTAAACAACAATGACAACTGCAACAAAAAAGTAGCTGGGTTGTGGCAGGCACCTGTACTCCCAGCTACTTGGGAGGCTGAGGCAAGAGAATTGCTTAAGCCCAAGAGTTTGAGGTTGCTGTGAGCTGTGACATCATAGCACTCTGTGGAGGGCAACATCTGAGACTCTGTCTCCAAAAAGAAAATGGACAAAAGACATCATAGCGAATTCACAGGAAAAGATATAGAAGTGGCTTAAACACATGAATATTTGGTCAAACTCACCCATAATAAATGAAATGCCCATCAAAACTATACCAATATACTATTTCTTACCCATCAGATTGGCAAAAAAAACAAAACAAAACAAAAAAAAAGCCAGGCGTGGTATCACATGCTATAGTCCTAGCTACTTGGGAGACTGTGGCAGGAGGATCCTGTGAGCCCAGGAGTTAGAGGTTGCAGTGAGCTGTGATCCAGCCACTGCACTTAAGCCTGTTGACAGAGCAAGACCCTATCTCCAAAAAAAAGAAAAACAAAACCTTAAAAAAATTTTTTTTTGCAGAATAGCAGGGATGAGAGAATGAATTTATTGCCAACAGATCTGAGCCACAAAAATGTTAGTTTTTCAGACAAAAGGAAAATTGTACCAAAAGGAAAGTTGAATGTATATAGAGAGCCAGAAATGGTAATTTTTTTTTTTTTTTTTATTGAGACAGAGTCTCCCTTTCACTTTGTTGCCCTGGGTAGAGTGCTGTGGCGTCATAGTTCACAGCAACCTTAAACTCTTGGGCTCAAGTGCTCCTCTTGCCTCAGCCTCCCAAGTAGCTGGAACCCTACAGGCACCTGCTACAACACTTGGCTGTTTTTATGAAGTCTCTTGCTCAGGTTGGTCTCAAACTCATGAGCTCGAGCAATCCACCCACCTTAGCCTCCCAGAGTACTAGGATTACAGGCGTGAGCCACTGTACTGCCTGGCTGGTTTCTCATTTTGGATCTCTTTAAAGCCTTTGTCTCCAACCCCTGGGCTATGGACTAGTATTGGTCTGTGGCCTGTTAGGAACCAGGGCAGGAGGTGAGCAGTGAGGGAGGAAGTAGAGCTTTATCTGTATTTGCAGCTGCTTCCCATCCCTCGCATCAGTGCCTGAGCTCCGCCTCCTGTTACATCAGTGGTGACATTAGGTTCTCACAGGAGAGCAAACTCTACTGTAAACTGTGAGGGATCTGCGTTGTGTGCTCCTTATGAGAATCTAATGCCTGATGATCTGAGGTGGAGCTAAGGTGGTGATGCTAGCATGGGGAGTGGAGGCAAATACAGACTGTCATTAGCAGAGACATCAAAACCTTCATTCCCTGCTCTGGTCTGTGGAAAAGTTGTCTTCATGAAACTGGTCCCTGGTGCCAAAAAGGTTAGGGACCACTGCCTTAAAGGATAATTGATTATATAAAACAAAATAGTTGCAGTCAATTTTGTGATTTATAACCTATAAAAGTAAAATACATAATAAAAAATAGCAAAAATAGTCCGGGTGAGGTGGCTCACAGGTTCGAGACCAGCCTGAACAAGAGCGAGACCCCATCTCTAAAAATAGCTGGGCGTTGTGGTGGACCCCTGTAGTCCCAGCTACTCCAGAGACTGAGGCAAGAGTTTGAGGTTGATGTGAGCTATGACACCATGGCACTCTACCGGCGGCAGATGACAAACTGAGACTCTGTCTGAAAAAAAAATAAAAGCAAAAATAATAGTAGGAGGTAAGTGGAAGAGTGCTGTTGTAAGGTTCTTAGACTAGGTGTAGTATTATGCCACTAGGAAGGTGGTTAATATTTGTTTTGTTTGTTTTTTTTGGAGACAGAGCCTCAAGCTGTCCCCCAGGGTAGAGTGCCTTGGCATCACAGCTCACAGCAACCTCCAACTCCTGGGCTCAAGCAATTCTCCTACCTCCACCTCCCAAGTAGCTGGGACTACACACCTGGCTATTTTTTGGTTGCAGCTGTCATTGTTGTTTGGCAGGCCCAGGCTGGATTCAAACTCACCAGCTCAGGTTTATGTGCCTTAGCAGCTTGAGCCACAGGCTCTGAGCTAGGGTGGGGTGGGGTGGTTAATGTTGTTTGAAGATATGTTAAAAATGTTTAAAGATGTGAATTGAAAATGCTATGGCAGGACAGTGCCTATAGCTCAAAGGAGTAGGGTGCTGGCCCCATATGCCGGAGGTGGCGGGTTCAAACCCAGCCCCGGCCAAAAACTGCAAAAAAAAAAAGAAAGAAAGAAAGAAAGAAAATGCTATAGCAATGGGGAAAAAAACATACTGAGCAGAAATGATACAAATAATGCAATGAGTTTTACATTGTCATGCCATAAGGGTTCAAAAAGAATCAAAAGAAGAATAATGATTTGTGGCATGGAAAAATAACAGGAAGTTCATATTTTGTCAGTTATAAGCAAAGTTTTATTGGAACATATTTATGCTCATTATTTCTATATTGTCTATTACTGCTTTCCTGCTGTGTAAGCAGCCTAGAGTAGTGTGACAGATTGTGTGGACCAGAAAACCTAAATAATGTTTACTGTTTTGGGCCTTAACAGGAAATACTTGTCAACTCTGGCAGTGGATTCTACAAATATTTTATTTTATTATTATTATTTTTTTTGTAGTTTTTGGCTGGGGCTGGGTTTGAACCTACCACCTCCGGTATATGGGGCCCGGCGCCCTACTCCTTTGAGTCACAGGCACCGCCCTATACAAATATTTTAAAAGGTAATATGAATACATGCTTCAGTTTCACCACTTCTATTCAACATTGAAATAGTGGTCCTAGAGAGTATAGTGAGTCAAGAAAAAGACATAAAAATAGGAAAAGAAGAATTGTTATTTGCATATGACATGATTATGTACATAGAAAACTACAGAATATACAAAAAACAATTCTAATAAGTGAATTTATCAAAGTCAATATATAAAAATCATTTGTAGTTCTGTGTACTAGCAGTGAAAAATTTAAAAACTGAATTAAAGGGCGGTGCCTGTGGCTCAGTGAGTAAGGCGCCGGCCCCATATACCGAAGGTGTGGGGTTCAAACCTGGCCTCTGCCGAACTGCAAAACAGAAAAATAGCCGAGTGTTGTGGTGGGTGCCTGTAGTCCCAGCTACTCGGGAGGCTGAGGCAAGAGAATCGCCTAAACCCAGGAATTGGAGGTGGCTGTGAGCTGTGTGATGCCGCAGCACTCTACTGAGGGCGATAAAGTGAGACTCTGTCTCTACAGAAAAAAAAAAAAGAAAGAAACCCCTGTTATGCATTCTCAGATGTATTTAATCTGCAATTAATAGTGGACCTAAAATTTTTTTTAAATTCTTTGTTGCTTTCTAGATTGAATTCATATTCTACCTCATTGCTCTATCCTACTTTTTAGAACACAGAAGCTAGTCAACATTCATTTAGAGTACGTAGATTTATTTTCACTTTCATATGCTTGTAGATGAAGAACCTGAGTCACAGAGGGTAAATGGCCAAAGTCGCTCCTTTGATTCTGTGAGTACCAGGTTTAGATCAACATCCTTGCAGAAGATTTCAGTGCTGATTGGATA